>SJYT01049573.1:5538-41515 GCA_006410635.1 Cephalophus harveyi
AAAAGTACACAACTAACTTCATACTTGACTGTAAAAAACCAAAAGCTTTTCCTCTGAAATCAGACACAAGACAAAAATATCTACTCTCACCACTTTTATTCAACTTAGCTTTGGTAGTCCTATCCAGATCCATCAGGCAATAAAAAGAAAATCAAGATATCCAAATCTGAAAGGAAGAGGCAAAATTGACACTATCTGCAGATTGGAAAGTGAAAGTGTTAGTCACTCAGTCGTGTCTGACTCTTTACAACCCCAAGGACTGCAGCCTGCCAGGCTGCTCTGTCCATTGTGATTCTCCAGGCAAGAACACTGGAGTGGGTTGCCATTCCTTCCTCCAAGGGATCTTCCTGACCCAGGGACTGAACCCAGGTCTCTCGCATTGCAGACAGATTCTCTACCATCAGAGTCATGAGGAAAGAAACCTCCTTACATGATATTATATGTAGAAAACACTAAAGACTTCAGCAAAAATATGAGAACCAATACACTCAGTAAAGTTGTAGAAGAAAAATCTGTATACAAAAATCATATGCATTTCTTTACACTAACAACAAACTGCTATAAGAGAAACTGAGAAAACAATTCTATTTACATTTGCATGAAAATGAATAAAATACCTAGGAATAAATTTAACCAAGGAGGTGAAAGACGTGTACACTGAAAACTATAAACACATTGATGAAAGATACTGAAGATGACTCAAAGAAATGGAAAGATATTCTGTGCTCATGGATTGGAAGATCTAATATTATTAACATGCCCATACTACCCAAAGCAATCTACAGATTCACTGCAATCCTTATCAAAATTCCAATGGAAATTTTCACTGATACAGAAGAAACAATCCTAAAATATGCATGGAACCACAAAAGACGCTCAATACCCAAGCAATATTGAGGAAGAATAACAAAGCTAGAGGTGTCGTGCTTCCTGATTTCATACAATATTACAAAGCTATATTAATCAAAACAGTGTGTCATTGGTATAAAAATGAACACAGAGATCAATGGAACAGAGAGTCCATAAATAAACCCACATTTCTATGGTTAATTAATTTTTGACAAAGAAGCCAAGAATATATAGTGGGAAAAGGACAGTTTTTTCAGTAAATGGCATTGGGAAAACTGGACAGCCACATGCAAAAAATGAAACTGGACCACTATCTTACACCATTCACAAAAATTAACTCAAAATAAATTAAAGACTTGATCACAAGTCCTGAAGCCATAAAATTTCTACAGGAAAACACAGAAAATAAAATCCTTGACACCAGTCTTTGTGATGATTTTTTCGATTTGGCACCAAAAGCAAAGGGAACAAGAGTAAAAACACGCAGTTGTGATGACATAAGGCTAAAAAGCTTCTGCCCAATTAAGGAAACCATCAGGGCTTCCCTGGTGGCTTAGAGGTTAAAGCGTCTGCCTCCAATGCGGGAGACCCGGGTTCGATCCCTGGGTCGGGAAGATCCCCTGGAGAAGGAAATGCCTGGAGAATCCCATGGACAGAGAAGCCTAGTGGGTTACAGTCCACGGGGTCGCAAAGAGTCGGACACGACTGAGTGACTTCACCTTCACCTTCTTCACCTTCAGCAAAGTGAAAAAGCAACCTATGGAATTGGAGAAAATACTTGCATATTATATTTCTGGTAAGGATTATTATCCAAAATACACAAGGAACTCATACAACTCAGTAGCAAAAAATAAACAATCTGATTTTTTTTTTAATGGGCAGAGAACTTGAATAGACATTTTTTAAAAGAATACATACAACCTGCCAATAGGTACATGAAAACGTGCTCAACACTATTAATCATCAGAAAATACAAATCAAAACCACAATGAGATATCACCTCATATCCTCTAGAAAGGCTGTTATCCAAAAGAGGAAATAACAGGAGTTGAAGAGAATGTGAAGAGACAGGAAAGCTTTGGCACAGTTAGAGGGAATGTAAGTTGATGCAGCCCCTATGGAAACAGTATTAAGGTGCATCAAAAATTAAAAATAGAACTGCCATATGATTTAGGAATTTCACTTTGGACTGTTTATCTGAAGGAAACAAAAACACGAACTTGAAAACCCAATGTTCACTGCAGCAGCATATGTTCAGTTGCTAGGTTGTGTCTGACTCTTTGCAACCCCATGGACTGCAGCATGCCAGGCTCCTCTGTCCTCCTCCCAACGTTTGCTCAAATTCATGTCCACTGAACTGGTGATGCTGTCTAACTATCTCATCCTCTGTGGCCCCCTTCTTCTTTTGCCTTGAATATTTCCCAGCATCAGGGTCTTTTCCAGTGAGTCAGCTCTTCTCATCAGGTGGCCAAAGTACTGGAGCTTCAGCTTCAGCATCAGTCCTTCCAATGAATATTTAGGGTTGATTTCCTTTAGGATTGATTGGTTTGATCTCCTTTCTGCCCAAAAGATTTAGGAATTTCACTTTGGACTGTTTATCTGAAGGAAACAAAAACACGAACTTGAAAACCCAGTGTTCACTGCAGCAGCATATGTTCAGTTGCTAGGTTGTGTCTGACTCTTTGCAACCCCATGGACTGCAGCATGCCAGGCTCCTCTGTCCTTCACTGACTCCCAAAGTTTGCTCAAATTCATGTCCACTGAACTGGTGATGCTATCTATCTCATCCTCTGTGGCCCCCTTCTTCTTTTGCCTTCAATATTTCCCAGCATCAGGGTCTTTTCCAGTGAGTCAGCTCTTCTCATCAGGTGGCCAAAGTATTGGAGCTTCAGCTTCAGCATCAGTCCTTCCAATGAATATTTAGGGTTGATTTCCTTTAGGATTGATTGGTTTGATCTCCTTTCTGCCCAAAAGACTCTCAATTCAATTGTGGCATCCAAGAACCACAATTCAAAAGAATCAACTCTTTTTAGTTTCTTCTATAACCCGGCTCTCACGTCCACAGATGACTACTGGAAAAAATATAGCTTTGACCATATGGACCTTTGTCAGCAAAGTGATATGTCTTTTTAATACCCTGTCTAGGTTTGTCACAGAGGAGCAAGCCTCTTTTAATCTCATGGCTGCAGTCACCGTCAGCAGTGATTTGGGAGTCCAAGAAAAGAAAATCTGTCACTGTTTCCACTTTCTCCCTTTTTATTTGCCATGAAGTGCTGATGATCTTAGTTTTTAGAATGTTGAGCTGTAAGCCAGCTTTTTCACTCTCCTCTTTCACCCTCAATGAGAGGCTCTCTAGTTCCTCTTCACTTTCTGCCATTAGAGTGGTATCATCTGTGTATCTGTGGTTGTTGATATTTCTCACAGCAATCTTGATTCCAGCTTGTGATTCATCCAGCCTGGCATTTCCTATGATGTTCTCTGCATATAAGTTAAATAAACACGGTGACAATATACAGCCTTGATGAACTCTTTTCTCAATTTGGAACCAGTTGGTTTTTTCATGTCCAGTTCCAACTGCTGCTTTTTCATCTGCATACAGGTTTCTCAGGAGGCAGGTAAGGTGCTCTGGTATTCTCATCTCTTTAAGAATTTTCCACAGTTCATTGTGATCCACATGGTCAAAGGCTTTAGGTAGTCAATGAAGCAGATGTTTTTTTGGAATTCTCTGGCTTACTCTATGATCCAACAAATGTTGGCAATTTGATCTCTGGTTTCTCTGCCTTTTCTAAACCCAGCTTGTACATCTCAGAAGTTCTCAGTTCACTTACGGTTGAAGCCTAGCTTGAAAGACTTTGAGCATAACCTTGCTAGCATGTGAAATGAGCACAATTGTGAGGCAGTTTGACCATTCATTGGCATTGCCCTTCTTTGAATTTAAATGAAAACTTACCTTCTCCCGTACTGTGGCCACTGATGAATCTTCCAAATTTGCTGACGTATTGACTGCAGCACTTTGACAGTATTACCTTTTAGTATTTTATAGCAATATATATGAGTCAAACCATGTAAGTCTTCACTGATGAATGGATAAAGAAAATGTAATATAGACTTATATCTACCCATAAAAAAGAAGAAAATCTTGCCAGTTTCAACAACATGGATGGACCTTGAGGGCATTATGCTAAGTGAAACAAATCAGAGAAAGAAAAATACCATATAATCTCATTTATATGTGTAATATTAAAACAAAAAGCAAGTTCAGAGATGCTGAGTAGATGGTGGCTGCCAGAGGTGGGGGATTTGGTGTGGGCAAAGGTAATCAAAAGGTATAAATTAGAATTATAAAATGAGTAGGTGAAGAGATATAACATATAGCATGGTGGCTATAGTGAATACTGTACTGTCTGTTTGACAGATGGCAAGAAAATACATCTTAAACCTTCTCATCATGTAAGAAAAAATTTTAACTATATATATGGATCTGTATATATGGATCTATATATATGGATCCATATATAGAGATATATCTAGGCTTACTGTAGTGATCATTTATCAATATACACAAACATATAAGCATTATGTTGTACACAGCAAAAAATATAATGTTGTATCAATTATACCAATTAAAAAATTTTAATAAAGCAAGTTTGGAACATGTAGATTAAATTAGTTCCATCCAAACTTCATTTTATAAACTCAACTTAAACCCATCACTTAGACTTTAAAATATCAAATCTCACTAATAACATCCTACAGAGTTGGGAAAGACACAGAAACAGACATAAGTCACCTGTACATGAGATGTAGGCTTCCTCCTTTGGAGAGCATGAACTATATTTCCATGAGCCAGAAGGACACTGCCAGAGAGAGGCATCAGTTTTCCGACACTGAATTAAATCTACCCACCGCGGTCTAGAACCTTCCCTGAGACCAACAGAGGTGTTGAGACTTCCACTGTCCCCACAGCCAAGCTGACTGCAGATGATGGACACGGTGACATCATCCATGGGGCTGCGGCAGACACTGCCCCAGGTCCCGTTGTAGAAAACTTCCAGCCACCCAGCACACTGCTGGTCCTCGCTGACCATCCTGAGGGCCAGGAACTCTGAGATCAAAAGAGAGGAGACAGGACACAGTGAGCACCCCACTCAGTGCTCTGGGTTTTCCTCTCTCCCCAAAATTGTGAATGTTCGTCTGTGAACCAAATGAGGAAGCAAATCCATTAGATGACCAGAGTGAAACTTGTCTCCTTTTCACTTGACTTTGTCCATTTGTGTCTGTCTTTCTAAATATTTCTACCACCATGATGTAGTGGATATGAACTGAGGGGAAGACCAACCTGGACACCTGCAGGGAGAGCGAGCTGACTCCTGCTTCCTGACAAAGCATCTAAAAGAGTATATGAAAGGGATGTGATGTGGAGAGTGTGGAGGCAGATAGAATAATGGACCCACAAATGTCTACATGGAGGCTGTGTCTATGTTTCCTTATCTGGCAAAAGGGACTCTGCATATGTGATTAAGGTATGATCCTTGGGATGGTAAGAGTAACCTGAAATATGGGTGGATTAACCACCTGAGCACAGTCTAATCACATTCTTAGACTCACTACCCTTTAAAGTGGAATCCTTTCCTTCATTCTGGTTAGAGGGAGATCTGAATATGGATAATGGTCAGAGAGGTGGAGAATTGCTGGTCTGATGATGAACAGAAGGGGGTTGTGAGTGAAGGAAGGCAGGCGGCTTCTAGAAGCTTGAAAAGACAGGAAACAGATTCTTTCCCAGAGGCTCAGAAGTGACATGGCCCTGCTGAAACTTTTATCACAGTCCAGTGAGATTCCTGCTGGACATCTAAGCCAGAGAAGTGTAAGGAAATAAATATGTTGTTTTAAACCACTAACAATGTAGCAGCTTGTTACAGAACAAACAAAAACTAGCACAGTGGCTTTCAGAATTCTCTACTCTATGTACCAGAAGGGTGAGCCCCGATTTCAAGAAAAACTGTGAGAAAAGGCTCTGCCAGGAAACACTGCTGAGAAGAAAGGACCAGAATCTCAGCCGCTGCAGGAGGCAGTGAAAGCATCTCGTCTTCACGTCTGCTGGAAAGACAGGCTCCATGGGAGGAAGCCTCCTTCTCTGGTCCTTTCAGCATCTCTCCATCAGGGCTCAGACCCCCGTCCTCCAGGGCCCCACCCCTCCCCCAGCCTGTGCACAGCGTGCAGCACAGACCTGAGCAGATGACCCCCACGTCCTCCTTGTGTCTGCAGTCGTGCCGCCCCCAGCCCCGGGAAGGGCACCTCCACACGTGGGACTCATTTCCAGCGCAGTTCAGGTCGTCCAGCCAGATGGGCCCTGATCCTGCCCCGAAGTGAGCAGACCCCGTGGCATTCAGGGCTTCTCCACAGCCCAGCTGCCTGCACACCACGCGGGCATCGTCCAGGTCCCAGCCGTCATCACAGATGGTGCCCCAGGAGCCCTGGTCAAGGATCTCCACTCTCCCGGCGCAGGGACCGCCCCCGTCCACCAGGCGGAGCTGCCTGCTGTCTGAGGAGAGAGAAATGGGACAATGGGGCGGTGACCTGGGGAATGAGAAGGGTCTTCTGTCCCGTGGGACCCTCACCTGAGCAGTAGGGGGCGCTCTCCTCTGAGGCTGCAGATCCTGCTGGTTCAGATACAAAGTGGTCGCACTGGGGCAGCACCTGGGTCTGGTTCCCTGAAGAAACAGTGATGATTAGAGGGTTGGGAGGGTTAAAGAACAGGAAAGTCAGTTAAACTAAATAATTTTTAGGAAGGGAGGGAAGTTTGGGGGAAAATGGATCCATGTATATGTATGGCCGAGTCCCTGGCTGTTCACCTGAAACTATAAGAACATTGTTAATCAGCTATACCCCAATACAAAGTAGAAAGTTCAAAAGAAAAAGAAAATAATAATGACCTAGTGACGGAGCTGACATGAAAGCTGGAACATACTGGTAAAGTTGCCATAATCTTAGCGTTCCCTTTCTCCATGAAGAGCCCTGGTCCTGACAATGGCACGATTCCTGTTTTAAGCCAAGCTTTGCCCTAAGAACGAGTTAAACAAGTTTCTCTATCCTTAATCCACCCCTAAATAGAAGAAGCAAAACAAAAGCTTTTCTGAAGGAGTTGTACAATTATTTTTCTACAATGCTTGTGGTTTTAAAAATACTTATATAAAAGAGATCTCATG
This sequence comes from Cephalophus harveyi, assembly GCA_006410635.1. Lineage (NCBI taxonomy): Eukaryota > Metazoa > Chordata > Mammalia > Artiodactyla > Bovidae > Cephalophus > Cephalophus harveyi. The sequence continues at coordinate 12,594 of SJYT01049573.1, forward strand.
GAACACCAGAGCAAAAAGAAACATTAAAAAATTTCCCAGGGTATTTGGCTCTTAAAGTTACCTGACAGAGAATTTATTTTATTTTATTAATTTTTATTTTAGTATAATTGTTTTACAATGTTATGGTAGCTTCTGCTGTACAGCAAATTTTGTAAGTTATACATATACATATGGGCTTCCCAGGTGACTCATTGGTAAAGAATCTGCCTGCCAAACAGGAGACTGCGGTTCCACCCCTGGGTTGGGAAGAGCCTTTGGAGAAAGAAACGGCAATCCACTCCAGTATTCTTGCTTATGAATTCCTATGGACAAAGGAGCATGGCAGTCCATGAGGTCACAAAAGAGTCAGACACAACTCAGCAACTAAACAACAACAACTGTATCTATCTATCTATCTACACACACACACACACACACACACACACACACAATCTCCCCTGTCTCTTGAATTGTCTTCCTATTTAGTCTCCACATAACACTGAATAGAGCTCCCTGTGCTATAAAAAAGTTATTAGTTATCTATTTATGTGTGCATGCATGCTAAGACACTACAGTAGTGTCTGACTCTGTGACACTATGGATTGTCGCCCATCAGGCTCCATGTCTATGGGATTCTCCAAGCAATATCTATTTTCTACTTAGTATCAATAGTGTCGGGTTTCTGAGTCTGGTGGCTCAGACAGTAAAGAATCCGCCTGCAATGTGGGAGAACTGGCTTTGATCCTTGGGTTGGAATGTCCCCTGGAGGAGGGCATGGCAACCCACAGCAGTTGTACCAATTTACATACTCATATGTAGGAGGATTCCCTTTTCTGCAAATCCTCTCCAGCATTTATTTGTGGATTTTTTTTAATGATAGACATTCTAACTGGTGTGAAGTATTACCTGACTGTAGCTTTGGCTTGCATCTCTCTAATTATTAGTGATGTTGTATTTGTTAGCCATCTGTATGTCTGGAAAAAATGTCTATTTAAGTCTTTTTCCCATTTTTTCATTGGATTGTTTGGTTTGTTGATATTGAGTTGTTTGTGTATTTTGAAGACTAATCCCTTGTTAATTACTTCATTTGCAAATATTTTTCTCCCATTCTGAGAGTTGTCTTTTTGTTCTGTTTATGGTTTCCTTTGATATGTAAAAGCTTTTAAGTTTAATTAGATTCTGTTTTTTTGTTTTATTTTCTTTTCTTTAGGAATTTGATCAAAAAATATCTTGTTGCAAATTATGTCAAAGAATGTTCTGCCTATGTTTTCCTCTAAGAGTTTTATAGTATGACAGAGAATTTAAATAGCCATGAATAAAGTGCACAAAGAATTAATTAACACGATGTGCATCTTGGCAGAGAAATGATAACAAAAACAAATGAAAATACTGTTTATTATTTTTCTCTAATAATAGTGGGGTATGCATAGGATTAAATTTTGAAAAATAGAGACAAACTTACAGAATAAAAGAAAATTGCCTGTAAAAAAAAACAAGAAAATTCTACAGCTGAAAAAGTTAACAGCTGAAATTAAGAACTAGAGAATAAGTGTATCAGCACATTAGATTAACATAAAGTAGAAATAGTAAAATGAAACATCAGAGGATAAATATTCCTTTATTTAGAAATGCTGGTCCTATTGTAAGTGCCTGGTTAATAATGCTATATAACAAAATTTCCCCCCAAACTTAGTAGTTGAAGGAATTTATTTTTGAATTTTGCTCATGATTTCCCAGGTCAGTAAGTTGGGAAAGCCTCAACTTGGCAGTTCGATCTTTGGGGTTTCTCATGTGGTTGCATTTAGATGTCATCTGGGACTGATGTCTCTAAAGGTTTAACTGAACTGTGGTTATGTAAGGAAATTCCCAGAAGTATTTTTGTTGTTGTTGGGAGGGAGGGATAAAGGAGCATCATGTCTGCAACCTAATCCAGAAAGATTTTACATACTCAGGGAAAAACAGGGCAGGAGAGGGACTAATAAGGAGAGAAAGGGAAAGCTAGAGCAAGAGAGAGAGAGAAAAGAAAGAAAGAAAGAAGGATTAAAGAAAAATGCTAATCTAACATTTGGGGAATCCAGGTAACGTTCAGAGAGAATTCATTCCTAGAAAACCTTCACTAAAGGAAATACTAAGGTGATAAGGTGAAGTCACTCAGTCGTGTCCGACTCTTTGCGACCCCGTGGACTGTAACCTACTAGGCTTTTCTGTCCATGGGATTCTCCAGGCAAGAATACTGGAGTGGATTGCCATTTAACATCAAACCCATAAAATGCCTAGGAGAAAACCTAGTTAAAGATGTGCAAAGCATCTGAGAGAAAGTCAAGACCTAACTGAATGAAGGGATATATTTTGTCAGTGAATTGGGAAACTCATTATTGTCAAAGTCAGTCATTCTCAAATTTATATACAGATTAAATCTAACCTCAATCAAATTCCCTTGTGCTTTTGTATGTCTGAAACATGAAAAGCTGATTCAAAATTTACTTTGCTGTCCAGTCACTTAGTCGTGTCTGACTCTTTGTGAACCCAAGGACTGCAGCACACCAGGCTTCCCTATCCATCACCAACTCCTGGAGCTTGTTCAAACTCATGTCCTTTGAGTCAGTGATGCCATCCAACCATCTCATCCTCTGTCATCCCCTTCTCCTCCTGCCTTCAGTCTTTCCTAGTATCATGGTCTTTTCTAGTGAGTCAGCTCTTTGCATCAGGTGGCCAAAGTACTGGAGCTTCAGCTCAAAAATGTGTACAAAATACAAAAACCAAGACTGACCAAAGCAGCTGGCAAGAAAAGCAACAACATAACTTCTTTAAATTAAAGTTACCCAGACTTACTATGTGTGCTTAGTCACTCAGTTGTGTCCAACTTTTTGTGACCCCATAGACTAAAGCCCGCCAGGCTCCTCTGTCCACGAGGATTCTCCAGGCAAGAATACTGGAGTGGGTTGCCATGCCCTTCTCCAGGGGATCTTCCCAACCCAGGGATCAAACCCAGGTCTCTGCCTTGCAGGTAAATTCTTTACTCTCTGAGACCAGGGAAGGTTCAAGACTCACTATAAAATTACAATAATTAAGAAAAATGTGGTACATATGCAAGGAGAGATAAAGGATACAGTGGAACAGAATAGAGAGTATAAAAAATGTATTCAGACATATGTGCCCTTTTGCTTATCCCAAAGGTGGCACTGCAGTGGGGAATAGTCTTTTCAGAAAAAGATTTTGAGTCAACTGGATACCCATATGAAAACAGGACACTTGACCCTAATCCTACACAAATGTCAATCCTAGAAGCAATGTACAATTATATGCAAAAAAAAAATAATTACACTTCTGTGAGATACTCTCAGAGAACATTTTTGTAATTTTGGAGTAGACAAAGTTCATTTTAGAAGAATATTAGGAGTTCTAGGGATTGGATTAATGGACTAGTTCAAAACTGAGACAGAAGTACGTCAAGGCTGTATATTGTCACTCTGCTTATTTAACTTATATGCAGAGCACATCATGCAAAATGTTGGGCTGGATGAAGCACAAACTGGAGTCAAGATTGCTGGGAGAAATCTCAATAACCTCAGATATGCAGATGACACCACCCTTATGGCAGAAAGTGAGGAGAAATTAAAGAGCCTCTTGATGAAACTGAAAGAGGAGAGTGGAAATGTTGGCTTTAAACTCAACATTCAAAGAACTAAGATCATGGCATCTGGTCCCATCACTTTATGGCAAAAAGATGGGGAAACAGGGACAGAATTTATTTTCTGGGGATCCAAAACCACTGCAGATTATGTCTACAGCCATGAAATTAAAAGATGCTTCCTACTTGGAAGAAAAGCTATGACCAACCCAGTCAACACATTAAAAAGCAGAGACATTACTGACAAAGGCCTATCTAGTCAAAGGTATGATTTTTCCAGTAATCATGTATGGATGTGAGAGTTGGACCATAAAGAAAGCTGAATGCTGAATAATTGATGCTTTTGAACTGTGGTGTTGGAGAAGACTCTTGACAGTCCCTTGGATGGCAAGGAGGTCCAACCAGTCAATCCTAAAGGAAATCAGTCCTGAATATTCATTAGAAGAACTGATGCTGAAGCTGAAGCTCCAATACTTTGGCTACATGACAGGAAGAACTGACTCATTGGAAAAGACCCTGAAGCTGAGAAAGATTGAGGGCAGGAGGAAAAGGGGATGACAGAGAATAAGATGACTGGATGGTTTCACCAACTCAATGGATATGAGCTTGAACAAGCTCCAGGAGATGGAGAAAGACAGGAAAGCTTGGCATGCGGCAGTCCATGGGGTTGCAGAGTCAGACATGACTGAGCGATTGAACAGAACTGACTGACTGAAAGAGCACTACATGGACAGAAAAAAAGTTGATAATTCAAACCTGAGATGAGTAACTTGGCTCATTGACGCACAGCATACCATTAAGAAAATAAAAATATAAGACCAAGAATTAAACACACAAGAATCATAATAAATACTTTAGCCATCGTCATGGTAATTTGCCCCATTGTATTTGTAATAGTCAAGAACTGGAAATAAACTCAAATCTCTGCCATTAGTTGAATGGTTCAACCCATGGTCATGTGATCATTCAAAGGCATACTCTATAATAATAAAAGTGAATGAAATGTTGCCATAAACAACATCATGAGTGAATTGCAAACACAGTTTGGAGTCAAAGAAATTAGACACAAAGAAAACATACTGTATGATTTTACATAAAGTTCAAAAACTGAGAAATTATTCTATGGCAGTACAAGTCTTAGGTAAGCAGTCTTCCCTGGAGAGGAGGACACGGCTCTTGGGAAGCAATAGCGATTCTGTGGTGCTGTGAATGTTCTCTTTGTAGATCTGGGTTGGGGAACATGACCCAGGTGTACATTTATTGTTTGTACTTTGTTCTTTATTATTATCCTTAGATAATAATGTTGCATAAAAATAGTATTCATCTAGGTGTTTCTTTCCCTGACACAGCACTTCTTAGCATTTCTTAGCACTTCTCTCCCCTGAAAAAATGAGGGAACCATGAGAATGCCTTGGAGCAGGACCTTACGGAGCCTTCTCAGGACAGACCACCCTCATGTCCTCCACCTGCCTCTGTTTGTAGAAAAACCTAGCTAAAGAATAAATTTGATCACAGAAATGAAAAAAAAAATCAGAAACAAAGGGTAACAGTCAAATAGGACAAAATAATAATAGTTTAGCCCTAAACTAAATTCAAGGACCTTTAGTTCCTTCTCATGGGCTATAGATAGCATTCTGAGCCGTATCTTTTGAGCTCTTTGGCAGATACTGAAATCCCAACCAGATGGGAGCAAGAAATTACATGATGACCAGACTAGTGGGGTGCCACTTCCTTCTCCAGGGGATCTTCCCAACCCAGGCTTCAAACCCGAGACTCTTGCATTGCAGGCGGGTTCTTTACCATCTGAGCCAACAGGGAAGTTCATAATCATCTTACACAATTCTAAGATCGGCCTCAAGGAAATGGGAACAGACCAACACTAGAACAGATGATTAACTGTAATTCAAACAATAAAGGTGACACTGATCAGACCTATTTAAAGATGATTGTCAGAGCTTGCTGTGCTATTCTGCAGGTAACCTGTCCCCGACTTCCCCCTGTGCACTCCTGAGATTCCCATTTAAGACACTCACCCCTGATCAGCAAGGAGGAGCTGGTTCTTTGGTATGTTAGTCCTGTCTCCCCCGAACTGCTGGTTTCCTCAACAAAGCTGTCTTTAATTTTACCCCACACTTGTCTCTCAGTGTTGGATTCTTGAGTAATGAGCAGCTGAAACCCGAGTTCAGTAACAAGATTAAACATTTCACTATAGAATATCTTTCTTTTTAAGCCTGTTTTCCCTTACTCTCTGCTCTGGGGACATTTCACCCCAGGAGCATCTTAAGTATAGTAGTCCTTCCCTCTCTTACCTGAGCAGATCACAGAGGCTGTGTTGCCATGGAAACAGTCAGGACCACCCAGGAGAGTCACAGGGCATTTCCACAGGAAGGACTCTGCCCCCGAGCAGTGAAATCGGGCTTTCCAGAGCTGATCACTTCCTTCTGCTCCGTTTGGGGTGGAGATGGCGACTCCACAGCCGAGCTGACGACAGACAACATTGGCATTGGCCAGACTCCAGTGGGAGGCACAGAGCGCTCTCCATCGTCCAGAAATGTTCATCTCCACCTGCCCCTCACACTGAGAGGAGGCATTTGTCATGAGCCGGACATCTGTGTACACTGATAGAAACAGACAGGATATCAGAAAAATCTTATTTCTTTTTTAGCTTGCAGTGAGTGTACACAGAGGCTAAATCCTGACATGCATCTCACCTGAACAGACAACCTGAACAGCTCCACTGTGGTGACAAGTGCCCCCTGGACAGGGCACTCTGGGGCATGACCAGAGCTTAGGCTCCTCCCCCTCACAAGAGTTTCAGCAAAATCACATGACTTTCTCACCTGAGCAGGGTGTTCACAGAGGTGAAAGGCCTGACCTGCATCTCACCTGAACAGACAACCTGAGCAGCTCCACTGTGGTGACAAGTGCCCCCTGGACAGGGCACTCTGGGGCAGACCCGGAGCTCAGGCTCCTCCCCCTCACACCGGAACTCTTCAGCCCAGACCCGGGCACTGGACTCTCTGAAGAGCTCCTGTTCCTGGACAGACACAGCCTTGCCACAACCCAGCTCTGCACAGATGACCTGGGCAGTGGGGAGTGTGAAGTTCCCATCAGACACTGGGATCCAGGCTTCTCCAGAATGCACTTCTACTCGCCCTGAGCAGGGTCCATCCCCTCCAGCCAGATGCACAAATCCTAAGAGGAAACAACAGCAAAACCAGTGAATGTTCATGGTACTGACTTGGCAACTGGAAACCGCACATTACAGGCCATGGTGTGAAAGTTTTTCTTTTTAGGAGTGGAGCATGTAGAGAGTCTTTGACAGTTAGTGTCCCAATTGAATTTTCATGAGCAGGTTTCTAAGGAGAAATCCAGGAGGATTACAAGGTCAGTTTGGAATGGCTGAATCCCAAGAACATACACTTTGAGACTGGTTAGAAATGTGAATTCCTTGGTCTAGGAGCCTGGAAACTACAGAGCCCAATTCAGATCACTGGAATGGCTGAATACTGGAAACATGTGTTTTAGCATTGGTTGGAGGAGTGAATTTCTCATTTAGCAGCCTAGGACCTATATACAGATCCAAGGACACTGTATAATATTTAGGCACTTAAACTTGAACATTGGAGAAGGAAATGGCAACCCACTCCAGTGTTCTTGCCTGGAGAATCCCAGGGACAGCGGAGCCTGGTGGGCTGCTGTCTATGGGGTTGCACAGAGTCGGACACGACTGAAGCGACTTAGTAGTAGTAGTAGTAGTAGTAAACTTGAACATAGAGATATGCAGACCAGAAGCCACCCAGAGGGACGTGGGCTATGAGAGAGAGACCTAGCATCCAGACAAGCTTAGAAACCTTTCATGGGACTTGTGGGGCTAATATTCTGACTGGTTTTCTCTCCCAGAAGCTAGTCTTCAAGTGACTTAGGTTAAGGAAAGTCCTCAGGCTGGATCCATGAGGGGATGCCAACCTGTAGATGGGTGACAGCTCCAGGGAAGAAATATGGACACTATCATTAATTCACATTTATGTCATCACATCTTGTCTTTCTGATACTTTTTGATGCCAAAAAATTCCATGAATTCCTTCAGTGACCTCAGTGGGAAGGAAAATGAGTTAAGAAAACTCAGAGAGGCATAGAGAGAGAGTCCCAGCCATCTCTCTTGAAATCCTAGGATTTGTCAAAGAATCTGGGGGAGAGTGTGCTCTCAATGGGAGTTTGCCAGATAGCTGAGTTTCCACATCATCTCCTAGTAAAGGTTTTTTTTTTTTTTTCTCAAACAGGACACATAAAAAATGCTAAGGGCTGATAATAACTGATTTTAATACTATCATTGTACTAATTCTAACCACAGAAAAATATGCATTCTTCTCAAGCACACATGGAATAGTCTCCAGGCTAGGTTACAAATATGCCTTAACAAATTCAAAAATATTAAAATTATTCCAAGTATCTTACATGACCGTAATGGAATGGAACTAAAATTCAATAATGAGCAGAAAACAGGAATTCATGAATACATAAAAATTCAACCACACACTCATATTTTAAGATTGTTTTCCTATTTCTATAAAAAAATGCTATTTACATTGGAATTGCATTAAATCTATAGATCACTTTGAGAAGTACAGGCATTTTAACAATACTAATTCTTTCAGGCCAGAAACACAGAATGACTTTCCATTGATCACATTAACAGCACCAGTAACAAAAGGAGGAATATCACTGTAGATCTTCCCAACATATAAAGATATGAGATATGAACCAGTGTTACAAATTTGAAAATTTGTTGTAAAATGGGCCAGGTCCTTAAAAACACATTACTTGTGAAACACAACTCACCAAAATCTGATACAAAAAAAAAGAGAGAAAAATATGAGTAAACTTATTTGTTAAATAAACAGAATCTATATTATAAAAATTTTCCACTAAGAAAACTGCCAGCTACAAATGCTAGCACTTCCACAGAGCTCAGAAATGACTCCCACAAGATAAAGGAAGAGAGCGGGGGGAGGAATGGGGGCAGGAAGGAAGTGTAACACAGAGGCTGTGGTGAATGCACGAGTTGACTGCATCTTTCCAACCCTCCCCTCCTGCAGTCCTTGCATCTTCATCCCCTCACCATTTTGAACTTCAGTACTGTAGTCACTGGTAGCTCAGAAGATAATCAAGACTCTGCCTGCAACACGGGAGACCCAGGTTTGATCCCTGGGTGAAGACAATCCCCTAGAAAAAGAAATGGCCACCCACTCCAGTATTTGTGCCTGGTCCATGGGGTCACAAAGAGTAGGACAGGACTGAAGCAACTTGGAGCGCTTGCACCACAGTCCTTCACAATTTGTGTGTTCCCTCCCAGATCTTCCACATGAACTCCATGAAATCTCCTAGTTATTTCAAACAAGCTCTCTACATTCTCCTCTGGCCATTGTTTCCACTCTAGATTTCTCCTAAACACGGTACTTCACTTCCAGCAATCCACTACTGAGGCTTTAATTTCTCTACTGTATCTGACTCCTAAGGTTGAGCAGAAGTACTCCAAGAGTTTTGATTAAGATAGTGAAAACACGTGCTATTCTAATCTTATTTCTGCTACATCACCACCACTTTGACTTATCTTCACATCATGAAAATATGTCTGAAAATACAGAAAAAAACAGACCAGGAGGAGGAAACTAGTGACCAAAAGAGAAATAGAAGGAACCTGGAACCGTTCATAAAAATGTGAAAGTCTAAGTTAGAGCAATGGTAGTCAGGGTGTATTAACCACAATCAAGGTTTAAATATTAGTTCAGTTCAGTTCAGTCTCTCAGTCGTGTCTGACTCTTTGCAACCCCATGAATCACAGCACGCCAGGCCTCCCTGTCCATCACCAACTCCCGGAGTTCACCCAAACTCACGTCCATCGAGTCGGTGATGCCATCCAGCCATCTCATCCTCTGTCGTCCCCTTCTCCTCCTGCCCCCAATCCCTCCCAGCATCAGAGTCTTATTTATCCAATGAGTCAACTCTTCACATGAGGTGGCAAAAGTATTGGAGTTTCAGCTTTAGCATCAGTCCTTCCAATGAACACCCAGGACGGATATCCTTTAGAATGGACTGGTTGGATCTCCTTGCAGTCCAAGGGACTCTCAAGAGTCTTCTCCAACACCACAGTTCAAAAGCATCAATTCTTCAGCACTCTGCTTTCTTCACAGTCCAACTCTCTTATCCATACATGACCACTGGAAAACCATAGCCTTGACTAGACAGAACTTTGTTAAATATCAGAGCCCTTCCAATTCTCTACTTCTAAGTATATCTTAACTGGAATTAATAACAAGACATCAGTTTTCTTAGGGTAACATTGGGAGTTCTAATTTCACACAAAGTTTGAACATCACATACTCCATTTGCACTCAGGTGATGATTTATCAAAATATGGTAGAGACACCTGTAGTATTTCCACAAATTTATCTTCAGTTGGAACCATGATTATGACATTGTGACAAGGAGGAAGTTTATTTGAGATGCCAGAAAACAGGTTTGTTTAAAACAAAGTTTCTAACTAAAATTCAAATTCACCTTGAAGATAATTATTTTTAATAAGAATGATAAAGAGAATAGAAGAAAACATATTGAAGAGATGAATAGATTTATGACATAAGTGCTGTGGTGGTTTCACAAATGCATACTTATCAAGCAGTTTTGTATGTCAGACATATCTCAATAAAGTACTTTTTAAAAAGGAAAAGAATTGTTTCCTTAAGGGCATCAGCTAGAATCATCCAAGATCTGCTGAAGATGAGATTAGAAAAGATCACTTTTCCAATGATCTTCCTGGACATAAACACCCAAGAGCTGATTGGCTGTGGCTGTTAAGGACCTACTGCAGATGTCTTCAGGGCTCCCCTGTCCCACATTCCCATTAGATGGGGTGATACTATGCTAAGACCAGGCTTCTACCTTAGGGAATTCACTGTGATAACTGACAATATCTTCCTCCAGTCCAGTTGTTCTGATGTGATTAATAACCTGGACATCCAATCTGCAATTGTGATAACAACTAGAAGCACCTCTGTCAAATACTGTGAGCACCCACTCACACCCTAGTTTCACTGCTGTCTTTCCTGCATCCACCTTGGCACAGGTCAAACACACTTAGGTAGCACTGAGTACTTCTTAGGAGTCACATCAGGTCCTCTTAGCTTCAATTCAGTTCAGTTCAGTTCCTCAGTCATGTCTGACTCCTTGCAACACCATGGACTGCAGAATGCCAGGCCTCCCTGTCGATCACCAACTCCCGGGGTTTTCTCTAACTCGTGTCCATTCAGTTGGTGATGCCATCCAACCACCTCATCCTCTGTCATCCCTTTCTCCTCCCACCTTCAATCTTTCCCAGCATCAGGGTCTTTTCCAATGAGTCGCTTCTTCACATCAGGTGGCCAAAGTACTGGAGTTTCAGCTTCAGCATCAGTCCTTCCAATGAATGTTCAGGACTGATTTCCTTTAGGAGGGACTGGTTGGATCGCCTTGCAGTCCAAGGGACTCTCAAGAGTCTTCTCCAACACCACAGTTCAAAAGCATCAATTCTTTGGTGCTCAGCTTTCTTTATAGTCCAACGCTCACATCCATACAGGACTACTGGAAAAACAATAGCTTTGACTAGACCGATCTTTGTTGGCAAAGAAATGTCTCTGCTTTTTAATATGCTCTCTAGGTTGGTCATAGCTTTTCTTCCAAGGAGCAAGCGTCTTTCAATTTCACGGCTGCAGTCTCCATCTGCAGTAATGTTAGAGCAAAAAACAAAAAAACAGTCTGTTACTATTTCCACTGTTTCCCCATCTATTTGCCAGGAAGTGATGGGACCAGATGCTATGATCTTAGTTTCTGAATGTTGAGTTTTAAGCCAACTTTTTCACTCTCCTCTTTCACTATCATCAAGAGGCTCTTTAGTTCTTTGCCTTCGGCCATAAGTGTGATGTAATCTGCATCTAAGGTTATTGATATTTCTCCTGACAATCTTGATTCCAACTTGTGCTTCTTCCAATCCAACATTTCTCATGATGTACTCTGCACAGAAGTTAAATAAGCAGGGTGACAATATACAGCCTTGATGTACTCCTTCCCCGATCTGGAACCAATCTTTTGTTCCATGTCCAGTTCTAACTGTTGCTTTTTGACCTACATACAGATTTCTCAGGATGCAGGTCAGATGGTCTGGTATTCTCATCTCTTGAAGAATTTTCCAGTTTGTTGTGATCCACACAGTTAAAGGCGTTGGCATAGTCAATAAAGTAGTAGATGTTTTTCTGGAACTCTCTTGCATTTTCAGTGATCGAATGGATGTTGGCAATTTGACCTCTGGTTCCTCTGTCTTTTCTAAATCCAGCTTGAACATCTGGAAGTTCACAGTTCATGGACCACGGCCTTGACTAACTCAATGAAACTATGAGCCATGCCATGTAGGGCCACCCAAGACAGACAGGTCTTAGTGGAGAGTTCTGACAAGACATGGTCCATGGAGAAGGAAAGGCAAACCACTTCAGTATTCTTGCCTTGAGAACACCAAGGACTCTTAGCTTCACTGCCTCTTATAATGATGCGCTTCAGCTGCTGTGTTGTAAACTTCAAGACTGCATTTTCCTGCTCCCTCAACATCCCTGCAAATGTGGTGTGAGCTCCCCACTCGATTCATCAGGTACACCAGTGTGATGAGATTTTCCCTGCCACAAGTTCCGCTTCTGGCCTCCTCTGACTGTGACCTAGGGACACTTAAATGCACCACTGAATTTCTCTTACACTTTTTCCTTGAGTAACTGCACCATGACTTCGGGTATGGTCACTTGTCCATGGGCCTTCACATGCCCTTTTGGGGTCACCATTGCATGGTTGAGCCTGTTCTATAGGCACATCACCCACATACCAACCTGATGGAGCGTGGTGACTCTGACTTTTAGGACCAATGAGGATAATAAACCTTGTTGCCTACAACTCTCCTATGACACCCCCACCATCAATGTAGCCACACCCTACTGACCATTATGTCAAAGAATACAGAATAATTACCATGCTGAGACTGTGTCACAGAGGTTGAATCCAGAAGCTGAATCTGTATGAAACTTTTGACCTCACCTCTGCCTCCTGCGACACATCACAAAGACCCTTCACCCAAGCATGTTCTAAAGGCTGTATCCATAATCTCGAGTCATTCTGGTGATAAAGACAGAGGCTTTTCCTGCTAGAGATCCCCACACAGACCAGACAGGACTTACCTGAGCAGACTACTCCAGCATCCCAGTTGTGGATATATCTATCGTTACGATAGTCTTTAATATTAGAATGCTTACAGTCACTGACAGTTGACTCCACCCCTTCACATGAAGTATACGAAAGCCAAATGGGGCCAACTCCTGGTCCAAAATAAGCCTGTTTAGGAATACCAGCAGCAGCTCCACACCCTAGCTGCCTGCACACTACAGATGCATCCTTCAAGCTCCAGCTGCCATCAGTCACTGTTCCCCATTCTCCTTGGTGCTTCACTTCCACTCTCCCCTCACAGCGGTGGGCTCCATCCTTCAGCCTCAGCTCCAGTACTGCAAAAGAGACACATGACACAGAAAAGATTTTAGGAGACTTAGAATGGTATAATATTTAAAACATTAGCCGTCTGAGGAGCAAAACAGTGCATGGGATATAGTATTTCCTGACCTCTGTAGTATAAGCATTCCCACCATGGCCAACTCTAAGCCCCTAATGTGCCATCACTGAACACAGAGCAGGAAGGGAGGCACCAGGTATTTCTTAGGAGCCTGTAGAACCAGCTCCAGGGACACCACCGAGGACAGGCCTTCAGAGACTCTGGATGCTGCCCTCCCTGTAGATGCGCCCAAGGCTCCTAGGGCCCAGCTTTCCCATCTCAGTTACAGCTCATGGCCCGGGATCCAGGGAGGAATCCTTCTCCTTCCCTGTCCATAGGGAGCATCTCATCCAGCGTAGGAACAGAGGGCTGGGTAACAGGCTTTAAAATGTCCTGGTTATTCCTGCCATCTGGTGTTCATGTCTTTGTGTAGTTCCACACTCCAATGTACCTGTAACACACATCTAACAAATGGAATTTGACGAAAGTGATCAGATGTCACTTTAGCAATTAAGTCATAAGATGACTCTGGTTTCTGCATATAAAAAGGAGTTCATTTGTAGGAACATCATAGATAGAGACATTACCAGTGTTTGGTTCAGTTCAGTCGCTCAGTCGTGTCTGATTCTTTGAGACCCCATGGACTACAATAGCCCGGCCTCCCTATCCATCACCAACTCCTGCGGTTTACTCAGACTCATATCCATTCATCAGTGATGCCATACAAGCATCTCATCCTCTGTCATCCCCTTCTCTTCCCACCTTCAATCTTTCCCAGAATCAGAAGACTATTTAAAAAAAAGAAAAGAACTAACCAAATATTTTGCAATTCTCTAATGGCTCAGTTGGTAAAGAATCCACCTGCAATGCAGGAGACCCCGGTTCAATTCCTGGGTCAGGAATATCTGCTGGAGAAGGAATAGGCTACCCACTCCAGTCTTCTCTTGGTCTTCTCTTGTGGCTTAGCTGGTAAAAAATCAGTCTGCAATGCTGAGGACCTGGGTTTGATGCTTGGGTTGGGAAGACCCCCTAGAGAAGCAAAAGACTACCCACTCCAGTAAGGCCTGGAGAATTCCATGGACTGTGTACCCATGGGGTCACAAAGAGTCAAACATGACTGAGTGACTTTCACTTCTTCAATTCTTCAACCAGATATTTTGAAGCTGAATAATAAATGAATGGGCTTCCCAGGTGGTGCTAGTGGTAAAGAACCTGTCTGCAAGTGCAGGAAATGTAAGAGACACCGGTTTGATCCCTGGGTCTGGAAGACCCCCTGGAGGAGTGCATGGCAACCCACTTCAGTATGCTTGCCTGGAGAATCCTATGGAGAGAGGAGCCTGGTGGGCTACAGTCCATAGGGTCACAAAGAGTCAGACATGACTGAGGTGACTTAACATGCACAACACAGTGAGTAAACTGAAGAATTCAACACAGAGATTCAACAACAGATTCGACCAAGGGAAAGAAAAGAAAGAAGAATCAATGTGTTAGAAGAAGGATTAGTTGAAAGCATCCAAATCGAGGAGCCAAAAGAGAATGAAAGGAATATAGAAAGCCAGTGGACACCATAAAGAGAAACAATGTATGGGCTGGAGTCAGAGCAGAAGAAGTGAAGGAGAAAAGAATTAAGGGCTGAGTACTTCCCTGGTGGTGCAGTGGTTAATAATCTACCTGCCAATGTAAGGGACATGGGTTCAATCCCTGGTCCAGGAAGATGCCACATGCCACGGAGCAACTAAGCCAGCGTGCCACAGCTGCTGAAACCTGTGCCCCCAGAACCTGTGCTCTGCACCAAGAGAAGCCCCTGCAGTGAGAAGCCTGTGCCTGCAGCGAGGAGCAGCCCCTGCTCACCACAGCGAGAGAAAGCCTGCAGGCAGCAAGGAGACCCAGCACAGCCAAAAGCAAATAATTAAAACAGAAAGAAAGACAGGCTGCGAATTTCCAAACCTGGGGAAAGATCTGGATATCTAAGCTCAAGAAGCTAATAAGACACCCCAAAATTTCAATCCAAAACAACCTTCTCCAAGACTCACAGAGTAAACTGTTCAAATGCAAAGAGAAAGAGAGAATACTAAAAGTCTAAAGAGAAGAAAAAAATTCTGTCACCCAAGAGGACTCCCATAAGGAGATGAGCGGATTTGTCCAAAGAAACCCTGCAGACCATGAAGAAGGATTGGTGACATTCCCCACCCTCACTCAGGGGAGAGCAGCTCCAGGGAGGGACAGGAGAGGGCACGGAGAAAGGGCTCCCTACAGAGTCACAGCAGCTCCTGGGAGGGGAAAGGACCGTCCCAGGCCCCCAGCACATCAGGAAATGAGTCACGGGGACCAGGGCAGGGACTTGGGAACTTATACACGTGGGGCTGCACGTCAACTTATCTTTACAAACAGAGGGACAAGTCATTCATTGGAAGGACTGATGTGGAAGCTGAAACTCCAATACTTTGGCCACCTTATGCGAAGAGCTGACTCATCTGAAAAGACCCCGAAGCTGGGAAAGAGAGAAAGTGGGAGGAGAAGGGGACGACAGAGGATGAGATGGTTGGATGGCGTCACCGACTCAATGGACATGAGTTTGGGTAGACTCCGGGAGTTGGCAATGGACAGGGAGGCCTGGCGTGCTGCAGTCCATGGGATCACAGTCAGACACCAGTGAGCGACTGAACTGAACTGAACTGAACTGAACAGTCAAGAGGTCCCCTGTCCTGCATGCGGGCTTCTCTGCTCCCTAATGGACACCTGTGGGAACAGGTGAGGCCAGCAGGCAGACCCTCTCACAGAGCCCAGTGCTAGACAGACATGGCAACAAGCAGAGGGGAGCCCGAGAGATGGGGGAGAGGAGCCAGAGAGAGGCAGGCAGGTGTACAATTGTCTCTGATCCAGTTACGGCAGCAGCCATGACACCCAGCCCTGTGGACACCCTGTGTGCTCCACAGACCAATGGACTCAGTCCCTGCTCAGCAGCCCTGTTCCTCTCACACAGACAAGCTCCACCCCCCTCACACACACCCACATACACACACACACAAACAGAGGCTCACACACTCCCCCACACACACACAGCCTCACACACCCTCACACACCCCTCACTCACCCTCACACACCCCTCACTCACCCTCAAACACCCCTCACACACACACACACACACACACACACAGGCTCACACACCTTCACACACTCCTCACTCACCCTCACTCACCCACACTCACCCACACATACTCCTCACACACCTTAATACATCACTTGCACACTCCTCACACACTCCACAAGCACATATACTCTTCACACCTGCATACACCCTCACACATACTCACCCTCACAAACTCACATACACACACTCTTCATACCCTCACACACACACACCTTCACACACTCCTCACCTGCGCACATACACACACATACACACACACACAATCACAGAGCCTACAAGAGCACAGACACAGGAAACACGGGGACCCAGGGGCATTGCTCACACACCAGGCACGTGAGGCGTGTGGGAACAGCCCAGAGTCCCCGCTGGGGTCAGTCGCTGGACCTTCCACACGCCGGGAGCCACTGGGACCCTAGAAGCTCCCTGAGGACAAGGGAGACAGTGGAGGGGACTCAGGCTGACCCAGCTCAGTCCAGACAAAAGCTCACTGCTCTGTGAAATCTGCCGCTACGATCAGTGGACCCTCCCATAGGAGAGGGACCAGTATTCACATCAGCATGGTTCTTTTCTGAGCCTCCTCGAAACAGTGAGGCTCAGCTCCAGAACTTCAGACACCTGCCTGCTGTGGACCCAGGGCAGAGGGGCAGCTCTTACCTTGACCACCCACCACGGTGCCGAGGAGGAGGACACAGAGTCCCCGCAGGGAAAGGCATCTGCCCAGAGCCATCCTGACCCCACGTCCTCAAGGTCACAGTCCCAGCTGCAGGATCAGCCTGTGAGGAGGCGTCAGGGTGCCAACCGGGGTCTATATAGACCACCCCTTACAGCCTCCCTCCTGAGAGCCAATAGCGACACCTCTCACCATTTCAGGCACTATCGGAGGCTGCATCTGCCCCTTTCTGAAGCTCAGACACCAATGAGCTTCTGAACCTTCCACATCTCCTTATATGAGCAACACCGTCCTTTGACCTCCTGCTTCTAAGAGCTGGGTCCCACCACTGGGACTGGGGTAGAGACGGTTCATCAAAAATCATGAGTGCCTTTCTCTCCCCTGATCATCCTGGTCAATATCTAAAGACTGTGAGATCTCACAGGGTCTGGGTATGGGATCTGTTGACCCGTGGAGAATAACTTTTGTAGAATTAAGTATTGATCTTCCCCGGCACTGAGCTCAGGGTGGAAGCAGAGAACTACAAGAAGTCTTTTTTTGTTGTTTGTTTTAGTTTTTTAAAGCTTTTTTAATTTGATGTATAGCATACATACAAAAAAGTGCCCAAAGCATAAATCTTTAGTTCAGTGAATTATTATAAATTCAAAATCAATATGTGCATAGGTATGTGTATATATGCATATATATGTTTTTGAGAAGCACACCTTGAAATATGAGTGTATTTATCAGGTCAGCAGAAAATGAGGACTAGGAGTACAGGAATTCACAGGTGACTGTGAAGGCATGAAGTGAGACCCATCAAGTTGGGGGGATGAGATTGCAGGGTTTTCCCCCTTCTCAGAATGATCTGGAGACTGGGTCCTGGAGCAAGTGCCTGCATGCTCAGTCGTGTCTGACTCTTTGCACCCCATGGACTGTAGCTCGCCAGCCTCCTCTGTCCAATGGATTTCCCAGGCAAGAATACTGGAGGGGGTTGCCATTTCCTTCTAAAGGGATCTTTCTGACTCAAGGATTCAATCTGCTTCTCCTGCATTGGCAGGCAGGTTCCCTATAGGGACATTCAGACGTGTTAAATCCCTTTCCCTTTATTGCATTTCATTTTATGTGAAGTATCTCTTTCAGCTAGTCATTAAATGATGCTGACAGAGAGAAAGAGATTGCTATTAAAGGAAACAAAGAGAAAGTAGGAGTCGTCGTTCAACTCTAGCCTACCAAAATAGGAGCAGGGATCTCTAGAAAACATGGGGCTTCACTGATGGCTCAGCAGGAAAGAATCCGCCCACAAAGCAAGAGACGTGGATTCGATCCCTGGGTTGGGAAGATCCCCTGGAGAAGGAAATGGCAACCCACTCCAGCATTCTTGCCTGGAGGATTCCGTGGACAGAATGGCCTGGCCAGCTACAGTCCACTGTGCCAAAATGAGTTGGGCACGACTAAGTGACTAAACAATGAAACAAGAAAATTATACTTTAGAAAGACTAACGTTTTCTAAACCTCACATGTACACCCTTTATATGCTGAGAATATGGTTTGATAAGATTCAGGATACATTTGTATTTTAAACCATAACTAAAGAAGACGCAAAATATAATTTAAGGGAACAGCTCCAGAGAGATGGGGAAAAATAGAAAGTCTGCTACATGGTATCTGTAGGTGTGGGGCAAAAAGGGGTGAGGGAAGCAAAGAAGAGAAAGGGGTTCATGCTGCCTGAAACCACCAAAGAACCCACCTCCTCTGTTCTGCATTTAAGAGGAAAGGTGGCGGCAAGAATGGAAGCCCAGGTGGGTTGAGGGGACAGATCCAAGCAGAAGGGATGGCGTCCAGTGTAGCCATTGCTGTCTTGTTCTGTTTCCACTCATCAGAGAAGCTCCCAGATGCTGCCCCAGAAGGTACCCCAGGGATGAATAGAGAGACTGAGAAGGGCCATAAGGGAGGCAAGATAGAGCTCCCCCATCGAAATTCAAGGTCACTAATGTGCTGCCCCCTTTCCTCATGCACCCTCAGGCTGAAGATTCCCATGATGCAGCCCTGTGGTCCACCCTGAGGCCCCCTCACCCTGACTCCGCCTTTTCAGCACAGACATGGAAGGAAGCATCTGTGACACACAAGCCCCAGAGTCCCCACCGGAGCTCAGAAACGGCTTCAAGAGCCACCCACGGCTCCCCTTAAGGTCTCCGTAGGGCCAACACTGAGGGCAGCTGCAGGTTGGTCCACAGCCCTGCCACATCCCCCAGCAGAGGGACCCCTCATCCCAGTCAGCAGACACAACTTCTCTGTCCTGCCATGCCCGTCCTTCCTATTGAGACTTGGGAGAAACGACAGTTGAACACATGCTTTTCTTTCGCTAAATAGGCTAATATTTACCCATTATTTATGCAAGAATCACTTCCTTGTCATCTGGTCCTCCCACTCTCAAGCCTCATGACTGAACCTGACCCCATCTCCTTCTATATCTGGACCTTTAACAGATTAATCATAAAAACTGATTATAAATATCAAAACCAAATATAAACTCAGTGCTGAAGTAAGACCAGGATCTGCTCAGTCACTTGGAATTGATGCTCTACTCCCTCTGGGCCCAGAGTCATCATTCCTTACCCAGTTGTGGACTCCACACCATCACCAGAAACCACCAGACAGACACCTAGAACACAGGACATGCTTCCTGGAGTCCAGTATCCCTCCCACAGGATGACACAGGGATGCATTTAGTGAACCAGGTACACATGGTCTCAACTTGGGATGGAGATCTCACAGGTAAGATGCTGTTAGCAGCTCCAGACACTTTATATGGGATGGGGTATAAGGAGTGGCAAACTCAGGGCTGGCAGCCTGTCCCCACAGCACCCTCTACCCCAGAGCTGGGGGTGCAGGGTCAACATGGACCAACTCACCCTTGGATGAAGCTACATCTTTCTGACACATAAAGAAATCTCAGTAGCCAATCTCATCAAAGATTTGAAGGAGGAAAGTTTTAGAGAAGACACTAACCCAGCTGTGTCCACAATGAACATGAGAGAGTGCAGTACAGGGGTCAGGAAAATAGGCTCGGGAGCCAGACCACCTGGTCTTGACTCACAGTTTAGCACATGCCAACTGTGGGCCTTGAACAGGGTTCTTACACTCTCTGATTAGTAAAAGGAGGGTTATGATCCTACCAAGATGACTGATTTTGGTGAGGATTAAGTGAGTTGGCATTAGTATGTGATATGACAACACTAGTTAACAGTAGTACATGTGCTGATGCTGATGTGCTCAGTCGTGGCCAACACCTTGCGAACCCATGCCAGGTTCCCCTGTCCATGGAACTTTCCAGGCAATAGCAGTAGCACATAGCAGAAGTATTATGTACTGCTGTTAACTTGCTTTCCTGATGGCTCAGATGATAAAGATTCTACCTACAATGCAGGAGATCTGAGTTTGATCCCTGGGTCAGGAAGATTCTCTGGAGAAGGAAATGACAACCCACCTCAGTATTTCCTGGGAAATCCCAGGGACAGAGGAGCCTGGAGGGGCCACAGTCCATGAAGTTGCAATGAGTTGGTCACAGCTGAGTGACTAACACACACACACACACATACACACACGTAGTAGTAGAGAAGCACTATTAGGGCAACTCCCTCCATCTCATCCCAGGAATCCCAGGACTCTAGAACAGGAATTCACCTGCAGCCTTGACTGAGGCTGTCAGAACTCTCCCAGGAACCACATGCTGTGATGGTCATTGGTGCCATTCAGAGTTGTGAGTCGTCCACACATCACTCCTCTCTGTGCCCCATGTATCTGCTCAAGAACCTCGACCTTACCATTGGTGAGCTTTTGTGAATTAAGTTGTTTACTTAATCATTTTACTTTATAAACTCGAATGTACTTGGTAAAACATTTTGTATCTAATTCACCTCCATATCCCCAATGCTTGGCTAACTAAAAATCGTAATGATGTCTCTTGTATACCTGAATGAATGAACGTCAGCCTGGTATTTTACACAAATCATTTCAATCAAAAAGAAATCTTTTGAGAAATAATTTAACTTGTGAGGATGTAACAGCACAGTGCAAGCTGCATCATTTGTTTTAATGATATTTCAATACTATTAAATGGTATGAGCTATATAGGGTTCACTCCAACACCTTTATGCAGTGAATGCACTAAATTTCAATAACTAGAAACAACCTAGCCCCAGTACAAGAGCAGTGCTGAGAGAGCCAGTTCTAAACATGTATAAATGCTGCAAATTTCTTTCTATGTCTGAAGATAAAGAAGACAAACCACAGAACACTAACAGGTGAAGACTATGAAGCCTCCTGTTCTGATCTTAATCAGATATGGCCAAGCGGTCAGGATGTTTATGTATTTATCATTTGGCACATTTTCAATTCAAACCACACACAACTGTAACAGGAAGAAATTTTGTTGTAAAAACATTTAAACATCTTCCATGTTGAATTAAAAGTACAGAAGGAAAGAGCAGAAAGAATCTTGTTCTTTTCCTTAGGCTAACTGTTTGTCCTTATGGATTCTAAAGCAATACAACATGTAGCATTATTATTCCCAAATCACCATGAGAAAATGATGATCAGAGGTTCAGTAATCTCTTTGCTAGGAAAGCTAATAATTAAACCTGCTTGCTTGAGGAAAATTTCCTCAGGACTAATCAGACAGACTAAAATGCAAAATATTTTTAAATTAAAAGAGAGGTATACAACTCTAAAGGAAAATTATTAACTGAGTTGTTATACCAAAGCATTGGAGACCCCCTTCACCATCTCCATTCCTTGCACGGATGGGACCAAAGTTAGTAAAGACTCCTTTATGAAAGACCACTTCATCACAAGAGCATGAAGGAAAGAGCAAGGTCATGAGCTGGCTGAGATCCAGCCCATCATCTCTGTTCAGCCCTTTACAGTCTATAACCAGAAACATCAAACAAACAGTGTGGCACTGAACTGGCCTCATTCATTCCTCCATAATGCAACATCAGATACCAGAGACAAGAGTAGATTAAAGCTACTAAATCAAAGACAAGCAGATTCTAAGTGGAGATCATGCAAACAAAGGGTCCTTCCCTGCTGCTGTTGGAAAGGACGAAGCCCTCCCACCCCAGACACCATCTGTGGGAGGAGAGACAAGAAGATGGCTCCTGAAATAGAGGAAAACCAGTCTCAGCAGGGAGCTTGAACTAGAAATGACAAGACTGTTATTACCATGAACACGAACTAAGTTGAGGTATAAATTTTAAATGGGAGAGTCTGTGTTAATTTTATGGAGCTTTCAATCCACACAAATATCCCTTGCTAGTGCACAAGATGAAATCAGTGATAAAAATAGAGAATATTACATTTATGTATATTTCAATTCTAGAGGACACATTTTTAAGCCCATTACAGAAAGAAAATTCATAAATCTTCTCGTTTTTATTTTTTTAATTTTATTTTTACTTTATTTTACTTTACAATAAAGTATTGGTTTTGCCATACATTGACATGAATCCGCCACGGGTTTATACGGGCTCCCAATCCTGAATCCTCCTTCTACCTCCCACCCCATATCCTCTCTCTGGATCATCCCCGTGCACCAGCCCCAAGCATCATGTATCCTGTATCGAACATAGGCTGGCGCTTCGTTCCTTACATGATAGTATACATGTTTCAATGCCATTCTCCCAAATCATCCCACCCTCTCCTCTCCCTCAGAGTCCAAAAGTCCATTCTATACATCTGTGTCTCTTTTGCTGTCTCACATACAGGGTCATTATTACCATCTTTCTAAATTCCATATATATGTGTCAGTATACTGTATTGGTGTTTTTCTTTCTGGCTTACTTCACTCTGTATAATCGGCTCCAGTTTCATCCATCTCATTAGAACATGCTGTGAGCGAAATGACAAAGAGACGCAGACACACAAAGGACAGACATACACACAACTCTGGCCGGAGGAACAAATCTGCGCAAGCCCCCTTGCAGTTTATTTTTATAGTCCAGTTCTGGGAAGCAATCCAAGAGGCGAAGCACTGCATTCTTTTGCCATATGAGTACAAAATTACGATTTCAGCACAGAGGGAGAAAGTGACCTTCACATGTTTACTAAGAAGCCTGTCCAGGACCCTAGCTTCCTCCTATTCATCAGGGAGGGCGTGAGACTCCTCGTATGCGAGCGGGTCCCTAACCGTTAGGGGTTCGTGAACAGGCTCCTGGCAAAAGGGCTCTTGTTTGCAAGGAACCCCATGCCCTCAGGCAAAAAGGCCCCGTTTGCGGGCACCTGATGCCTCCCTATCTGATCCATTCTCAGGCCACTGCTGGTCTCCCACAAGAACAGATTCAAATGAATTCTTTTTAATGGCTGAGTAATACTCCATTGTGTATATGATAGTGCCTGAAATGGTGAGAGGTGTCGCTATTGGCTCTCAGGAGGGAGGCTGTAAGGGGTGGTCTATATAGACCCCGGTTGGCACCCTGACGCCTCCTCACAGGCTGATCCTGCAGCTGGGACTGTGACCTTGAGGACGTGGGGTCAGGATGGCTCTGGGCAGATGCCTTTCCCTGCGGGGACTCTGTGTCCTCCTCCTCGGCACCGTGGTGGGTGGTCAAGGTAAGAGCTGCCCCTCTGCCCTGGGTCCACAGCAGGCAGGTGTCTGAAGTTCTGGAGCTGAGCCTCACTGTTTCGAGGAGGCTCAGAAAAGAACCATGCTGATGTGAATACTGGTCCCTCTCCTATGGGAGGGTCCACTGATCGTAGCGGCAGATTTCACAGAGCAGTGAGCTTTTGTCTGGACTGAGCTGGGTCAGCCTGAGTCCCCTCCACTGTCTCCCTTGTCCTCAGGGAGCTTCTAGGGTCCCAGTGGCTCCCGGCGTGTGGAAGGTCCAGCGACTGACCCCAGCGGGGACTCTGGGCTGTTCCCACACGCCTCACGTGCCTGGTGTGTGAGCATTGCCCCTGGGTCCCCGTGTTTCCTGTGTCTGTGCTCTTGTAGGCTCTGTGATTGTGTGTGTGTGTATGTGTGTGTATGTGCGCAGGTGAGGAGTGTGTGAAGGTGTGTGTGTGTGAGGGTATGAAGAGTGTGTGTATGTGAGTTTGTGAGGGTGAGTATGTGTGAGGGTGTATGCAGGTGTGAAGAGTATATGTGCTTGTGGAGTGTGTGAGGAGTGTGCAAGTGATGTATTAAGGTGTGTGAGGAGTATGTGTGGGTGAGTGTGGGTGAGTGAGGGTGAGTGAGGAGTGTGTGAAGGTGTGTGAGCCTGTGTGTGTGTGTGTGTGTGTGTGTGTGAGGGGTGTTTGAGGGTGAGTGAGGGGTGTGTGAGGGTGAGTGAGGGGTGTGTGAGGGTGTGTGAGGCTGTGTGTGTGTGGGGGAGTGTGTGAGCCTCTGTNGAAATTTTGGGGTGTCTTATTAGCTTCTTGAGCTTAGATATCCAGATCTTTCCCCAGGTTTGGAAATTCGCAGCCTGTCTTTCTTTCTGTTTTAATTATTTGCTTTTGGCTGTGCTGGGTCTCCTTGCTGCCTGCAGGCTTTCTCTCGCTGTGGTGAGCAGGGGCTGCTCCTCGCTGCAGGCACAGGCTTCTCACTGCAGGGGCTTCTCTTGGTGCAGAGCACAGGTTCTGGGGGCACAGGTTTCAGCAGCTGTGGCACGCTGGCTTAGTTGCTCCGTGGCATGTGGCATCTTCCTGGACCAGGGATTGAACCCATGTCCCTTACATTGGCAGGTAGATTATTAACCACTGCACCACCAGGGAAGTACTCAGCCCTTAATTCTTTTCTCCTTCACTTCTTCTGCTCTGACTCCAGCCCATACATTGTTTCTCTTTATGGTGTCCACTGGCTTTCTATATTCCTTTCATTCTCTTTTGGCTCCTCGATTTGGATGCTTTCAACTAATCCTTCTTCTAACACATTGATTCTTCTTTCTTTTCTTTCCCTTGGTCGAATCTGTTGTTGAATCTCTGTGTTGAATTCTTCAGTTTACTCACTGTGTTGTGCATGTTAAGTCACCTCAGTCATGTCTGACTCTTTGTGACCCTATGGACTGTAGCCCACCAGGCTCCTCTCTCCATAGGATTCTCCAGGCAAGCATACTGAAGTGGGTTGCCATGCACTCCTCCAGGGGGTCTTCCAGACCCAGGGATCAAACCGGTGTCTCTTACATTTCCTGCACTTGCAGACAGGTTCTTTACCACTAGCACCACCTGGGAAGCCCATTCATTTATTATTCAGCTTCAAAATATCTGGTTGAAGAATTGAAGAAGTGAAAGTCACTCAGTCATGTTTGACTCTTTGTGACCCCATGGGTACACAGTCCATGGAATTCTCCAGGCCTTACTGGAGTGGGTAGTCTTTTGCTTCTCTAGGGGGTCTTCCCAACCCAAGCATCAAACCCAGGTCCTCAGCATTGCAGACTGATTTTTTACCAGCTAAGCCACAAGAGAAGACCAAGAGAAGACTGGAGTGGGTAGCCTATTCCTTCTCCAGCAGATATTCCTGACCCAGGAATTGAACCGGGGTCTCCTGCATTGCAGGTGGATTCTTTACCAACTGAGCCATTAGAGAATTGCAAAATATTTGGTTAGTTCTTTTCTTTTTTTTAAATAGTCTTCTGATTCTGGGAAAGATTGAAGGTGGGAAGAGAAGGGGATGACAGAGGATGAGATGCTTGTATGGCATCACTGATGAATGGATATGAGTCTGAGTAAACCGCAGGAGTTGGTGATGGATAGGGAGGCCGGGCTATTGTAGTCCATGGGGTCTCAAAGAATCAGACACGACTGAGCGACTGAACTGAACCAAACACTGGTAATGTCTCTATCTATGATGTTCCTACAAATGAACTCCTTTTTATATGCAGAAACCAGAGTCATCTTATGACTTAATTGCTAAAGTGACATCTGATCACTTTCGTCAAATTCCATTTGTTAGATGTGTGTTACAGGTACATTGGAGTGTGGAACTACACAAAGACATGAACACCAGATGGCAGGAATAACCAGGACATTTTAAAGCCTGTTACCCAGCCCTCTGTTCCTACGCTGGATGAGATGCTCCCTATGGACAGGGAAGGAGAAGGATTCCTCCCTGGATCCCGGGCCATGAGCTGTAACTGAGATGGGAAAGCTGGGCCCTAGGAGCCTTGGGCGCATCTACAGGGAGGGCAGCATCCAGAGTCTCTGAAGGCCTGTCCTCGGTGGTGTCCCTGGAGCTGGTTCTACAGGCTCCTAAGAAATACCTGGTGCCTCCCTTCCTGCTCTGTGTTCAGTGATGGCACATTAGGGGCTTAGAGTTGGCCATGGTGGGAATGCTTATACTACAGAGGTCAGGAAATACTATATCCCATGCACTGTTTTGCTCCTCAGACGGCTAATGTTTTAAATATTATACCACTCTAAGTCTCCTAAAATCTTTTCTGTGTCGTGTGTCTCTTTTGCAGTACTGGAGCTGAGGCTGAAGGATGGAGCCCACCGCTGTGAGGGGAGAGTGGAAGTGAAGCACCAAGAAGAATGGGGCACAGTGGATGATCTGGACTGGAGCTTGAAGGATGCATCTGTAGTGTGCAGGCAGCTGGGGTGTGGAGCTGCCGCTGGTATTCCTAAACAGGCTTATTTTGGACCAGGACTTGGCCCCATTTGGCTTTTGTATACTTCATGTGAAGGGGTGGAGTCAACTGTCAGTGACTGTAGGCATTCTAATATTAAAGACTATCGTAATGATAGCTATATCCACGACTGGGATGCTGGAGTAGTCTGCTCAGGTAAGTCCTGTCTGGTCCGTGTGGGGATCTCTAGCAGGAAAAGTCTCTGTCTTTATCGGCAGAATGACTCGAGAATATGGATACAGCCTTTAGAACATGCTTGGGTGAAGGGTCTTTGTGATGTGTCGCAGGAGGCAGAGGTGAGGTCAAAAGCTTCATACAGATTCAGCTTCTGGGTTCGACCTCTGTGACACAGTCTCAGCATGGTAATTATTCTGTATTCTTTGACATAATGGTCGTAGGGTATGGCTACATTGATGGGGGGTGTGTCATAGGAGAGTTGTAGGCAACAAGGTTTATTATCCTCATTGGTCTTAAAAGTCAGAGTCACCACACTCCATCAGGTTGGTATGTGGGTGATGTGCCAATAGAACAGGCTCAACCAAGCAATGGTGACCCCAAAAGGGCATGTGAAGACCCATGGACAAGTGCCCATACCCGAAGTCATGGTGTAGTTACACAAGGAAAAGGTGTGAGAGACATTCAGTGGTGCATTTAAATGTCCCTAGGTCACAGTCAGAGGAGGCCAGAAGCGGGACTTGTGGCAAGGAAAATCTCATCACACAGGTGTACCTGATGAATCGAGTGGGGAGCTCACACCACATTTGCAGGGATGTTGAGGGAGCAGGAAAATGAAGTCTTGAAATTTACAACACAGCAGCTGAAGCGCATCATTATAAGAGGCAGTGAAGCTAGGAGTTCATGGGGTTCTCAAGGCAAGAATACCGAAGTAGTTTGCCTTCCCTTCTCCGTGGACCATGTCTTGTCAGAACTCTCCACTAAGGCCCGTCTCTCTTGGGTGGCCCTACATGGCATGGCTCATAGTATCATTGAGTTAGACAAGGTTGTGGTCCATGAACTGTGAACTTCCAGATGTTCAAGCTGGATTTAGAAAAGACAGAGGAACCAGAGGTCAAATTGCCAACATCCGTTCGATCACTGAAAATGCAAAAGAGTTCCAGAAAAACATCTACTTCTACTTTATTGACTATGCCGGCGCCTTTATCTGTGTGGATCACAACAAACTGGAAAATTCTTCAAGAGATGAGAATACCAGACCATCTGACCTGCATCCTGAGAAATCTGTATGTAGGTCAAAAAGCAACAGTTAGAACTGGACATGGAACAAAAGATTGGTTCCAAATCGGGGAAGGAGTACATGAAGGCTGTAAATTGTCACCTTGCTTATTTAACTTTTATGCAGAGAATATCATGAGAAATGTTGGATTGGAAGAAGCACAAGTTGGAATCAAGATTGTCAGGAGAAATATCAATAATCTTAGATGCAGATTACATCACACTTATGGCCAAAGGCAAAGAATTAAAGGGCATCTTGATGATAGTGAAAGAGAGAGTGAAAAAGTTGGCTTAAAACTCAACATTCAGAAACTAAGATCATAGCATCTGGTCCCATCACTTCCTGGCAAATAGATGGGGAAACAGTGGAAATAGTAATGGACTGTTGTTGTTTTTTTTGCCTCCAATATTACTGCAGATGATGACTGCAGCCATGAAATTGAAAGACGCTTGCTCCTTGGAAGAAAAGCTATGACCAACCTAGACAGCATATTAAAAAGCAGAGACATTTCTTTGCCAACAAAGACCGGTCTAGTCAAAGCTATTGTTTTTCCAGTAGTCCTGTATGGATGTGAGAGTTGGACTATAAAGAAAGCTGAGCACCGAAGAATTGATGCTTTTGAACTGCGGTGTTGGAGAAGACTCTTGAGAGTCCCTTGGACTGCAAGGCGATCCAACCAGTCCCTCCTAAAGGAAATCAGTCCTGAACATTCATTGGAAGGACTGATGCTGAAGCTGAAACTCCAGTACTTTGGCCACCTGATGTGAAGAACCGACTCATTGGAAAAGACCCTGATGCTGGGAAAGATTGAAGGTGGGAGGAGAAAGGGATGACAGAAGATTCGGTGGTTGGATGGCATCACTGACTGAATGGACATGAGTTAGAGAAAACCCCAGGAGTTGGTGATGGACAGGGAGGCCTGGCATGCTGCAGTCCATGGTGTTGCAAAGAGCCAGACATGACTGAGGAACTGAACTGAAATGAATTGAAGCTAAGAGGACCTGATGTGACTCCTAAGAAGTACTCAGTGCTACCTAAGTGTGTTTGACCTGTGCCAAGG
>SJYT01049580.1:0-15135 GCA_006410635.1 Cephalophus harveyi
TTACTTTGCCGACTAAGGTCCGTCTAGTCAAGGCTATGGTTTTTCCTGTGGTCATGTATGGATGTGAGAGTTGGACTGTGAAGAAGGCTGATCACCGAAGAATCGATGCTTTTGAACTGTGGTGTTGGAGAAGACTCTTGAGAGTCCCTTGGACTGCAAGGAGATCCAGCCAGTCCATTCTGAAGGAGATCAGCCCTGGGATTCCTTTGGAAGGAATGATGCTAAAGCTGAAACTCCAGTACTTTGGCCACCTCATGCGAAGGGTTGACTCATTGGAAAAGACTCTGATGCTGGGAGGGATTGGGGGCAGGAGGAGAATGGGATGACCGAGGATGAGATGGCTGGATGGCATCACGGACTCGATGGACGTGAGTCTGAGTGAACTCCAAGAGATGGTAATAAACAGGGAGGCTTGCTGTGCTGCGACTCATGGGGTCGCAAAGAGTTGGACACGACTGAGTGACTGAACTGAACTGAACTTACGGCAGAAGCTGAAGAGGAACTAAAAAGCCTCTTGATGAAAGTGATAGAGGAGAGTGAAAAAGTTGGCTTAAAGTTCAACATTCAGAAAACGAAGATCATGGCATCTGGTCCCATCACCTCATGGGAAATAGATGGGGAAACAGTGGAAACAGTGTCAGACTTTATTTTTGTGGCTGCAAAATCACTGCTATTTTGGGGGCTGCAAAATCACTGCAGATGGTGATTGCAGCCATGAAATTAAAAGACACTACTCCTTGGAAGGAAAGTTATGACCAACCTAAGTTTAAGTTTAAGTCACTCAGTTGTGTCTGACTCTTTGCGACCCTGTGGACTGTAGCCCACCAGGCTCCTCCATCCGTGGGATTCTCCGGCAAGAATACTGGAGTGGGTTGCCATTTCCTTCTCCAGGGGATCTTCCCAACCCAGGGATTGAAGCCAGGTATCCCACATTGCAGGCAGTTGCTTTAACCTCTGAGCCACCAGGGAAGCCCTATGACCAACCTAGACAGCATATTGAAAAGCAGAGACATTACTTTGCCAACAAAGGTCCGTCTAGTCAAGGGTATGGTTTTTCCAGTGGTCATGTATGGATGTGAGAGTTGGACTGTGAAGAAAGTTGAGGACTGAAAAATTGATGCTTTGGAACTGTGGTGTTGGAGAAGACTCTTGAGAGTCCCATGGACTGCAAGGAGATCCAACCAGTCCATTCTAAAGGAGATCAGTCCTGGGTTCATTGGAAGGACTGATGCTAAAGCTGAAGCCTCAGTACTTTGGCCACCTCTTGCAAAGAGTTGACACATTGGGAAAGACCCTGATGCTGGGAGGGACTGGGGGCAGGAGGAGAAGGGGACAGCAGAGGATGAGATGACTGGATGGCATCACCGACTCAATGGACATGAATTTGAGTGAACTCTGGGAGTTGGTGATGGACAGGGAGGTCTGACGTGCTGCAATTCATGGGGTCACAAAGAGTCGGACACCACTGAGCGACTGAACTGAACTGAACTGAAGTGAAAGGAGATGGCTATCTCTTGGTAAAACTACTTTATGATTGCAAGAGTGTTTTCTCATTTGACTTCATTACCATGCTAAAAGGTTTTTACTACTATAATGCAATTCATCCTGGCTCTCAGAATATTTTTTCACATTCATCCACATTCTACTCAAACTTCTTATATAACTTTTAAGAATCTGAAAGTTTGAACAATAGTGTTGCATCTGTTATGAGATATCCATATAGAAAAAAAAATGTATCATCAAAACTTATTTAAAAACATATTTACAAGTGTTGCATGTACTCACTTTTTAGAGAAAAAATTTACAATTCTTCCCTCTTCTCTTACCTTATGGTTAAGAAAATGTTTCACTTCAAAAGAAGTAAAAAAATAAATTAGAACAAACAATCCAGTGAACCCATTATAATGATATTTGCCTCCAGACCAATTATGAGGGATAAGGATTCCTTCTGTTACTAGAGAGAAAGTTGAGAGCAGTTACTTTGTCCTGTTTGGTTTTTTTAAGCTTGGGAAAATTTCCTTTCTCTCTCACATATTTTTTTAAGTTTCTGTGTGTTTCCACTATCATCTATGAAAGAAGAGTTTTAGGCATTTAGTTTGGTATACAATTTTCCATCACATATGAGAATCAAGGAAATCTTATTTAAAAAGCACTCAATTATTCTAACACATTGTTGCAAAGGGAAGCATCTCATCCTGAAGTTCTCAAGCCCCAGGTTTATTCCATGTCCAAGACCACACACTTGGCCTAAATGGAAAGGACTTGAATTTCATTTTCACCAAACCCACTCACGTGATGGTTAAAGCTTCACACTGAAACTATTGTTTCTACTAACATAAGGAATGACACATATGCAAGGTCATTAGAGAATCCAAGAGCCTGAAGTCCATTGGCAGTTATACAGTGTTTGGGTGGATAAACAGATACATTTGCCTTAGATAGTTCTCTGGACAGATACTGAGATGGAGACTTGAAGGCAGACCCTTAAGCAGGGAAGTACTCTTGAGAGTTACAGTTGTAAAGGCTAGGAGGGCAGAACCGGACAATGGGAGAAGCTGACCTGCAGCGCAGCTGGGGCATCTGCCCATGCTGGAGAGCCCTAAGGATGGAATGATTCCTAAGAGTTTTATCCAATAGTCAAGAGTTCTGGCCTTTATCTCCAGAACAGCCAATTTGGGGCCTTGAGAAGCTCCCTATGAGGGGGCATACCTCTGGGTGAGTCACTACTCACTGCCAAGGGCAATACCCAGTAAGGAAGGCCGTTGTGAGCTGTTAGCAGCAGAAATTTCAAGCAACGGGAGGATGAGTACATCAGCCAGAAGAGGGAACCTAGGCAAAGCCATGCAGTAACCACTGGAGAAAACAGTTTATAATATAGACTATTCTGCATCAATATAAAAATTCAGTATTTTATCTACAGTGGCTTATTTCCACAGGAAAATTATATTCTAGGTTTGAAGTTTAATTTTTACTGTGTGGGTGTACATCAGTCCTTTTTTACATCTAATTTAAAACTAATTCCTCTTGGAAACATAAGTCAGAATTTTGAAAGGACCTGGATTAATATATTCATTTTACTAATAAAGGAAAATTTTTCCATGTCAAAGGCTCTTTCGTGATGGAGATATATTAAGAAGGGGTTCCAGTCTAATTTTCTTTTAGGTCACCATTCTGCTTCATTAATTTAATAATCTTTGACTGTCCATTATATTTTTATTGTTGGAGATAGAAAATCCATGTTTCCCACTCCCATGTAGCTTATCATCTTGAAAGCATCTGTACTAAAATATGCCCCATTGTTACTGAAAATGTTATTCTAAGAATTAGCCTTGACAACATTTATACTAGTTGTTCTATGACAATTTAATGTGAAACCCTCACCTCTTTTGAGGTAGAAATGTATCAATCTTTCCATATTTTGATTATGAAGCTATAGTGGGGGCAGGAGGAGAAGGGGACGACAATATTTTTTTAAGTTTCTGTGTGTTTCCACTATCATCTATGAAAGAAGAGTTTTACGCATTTAGTTTGGTATACAATTTTCCATCACATATGAGAATCAAGGAAATCTTATTTAAAAAGCACTCAATTATTCTAACACATTGTTGCAAAGGGAAGCATCTCATCCTGAAGTTCTCAAGCCCCAGGTTTATTCCATGTCCAAGACCACACACTTGGCCTAAATGGAAAGGACTTGAATTTCATTTTCACCAAACCCACTCACGTGATGGTTAAAGCTTCACACTGAAACTATTGTTTCTACTAACATAAGGAATGACACATATGCAAGGTCATTAGAGAATCCAAGAGCCTGAAGTCCATTGGCAGTTATACAGTGTTTGGGTGGATAAACAGATACATTTGCCTTAGATAGTTCTCTGGACAGATACTGAGATGGAGACTTGAAGGCAGACCCTTAAGCAGGGAAGTACTCTTGAGAGTTACAGTTGTAAAGGCTAGGAGGGCAGAACCGGACAATGGGAGAAGCTGACCTGCAGCGCAGCTGGGGCATCTGCCCATGCTGGAGAGCCCTAAGGATGGAATGATTCCTAAGAGTTTTATCCAATAGTCAAGAGTTCTGGCCTTTATCTCCAGAACAGCCAATTTGGGGCCTTGAGAAGCTCCCTATGAGGGGGCATACCTCTGGGTGAGTCACTACTCACTGCCAAGGGCAATACCCAGTAAGGAAGGCCGTTGTGAGCTGTTAGCAGCAGAAATTTCAAGCAACGGGAGGATGAGTACATCAGCCAGAAGAGGGAACCTAGGCAAAGCCATGCAGTAACCACTGGAGAAAACAGTTTATAATATAGACTATTCTGCATCAATATAAAAATTCAGTATTTTATCTACAGTGGCTTATTTCCACAGGAAAATTATATTCTAGGTTTGAAGTTTAATTTTTACTGTGTGGGTGTACATCAGTCCTTTTTTACATCTAATTTAAAACTAATTCCTCTTGGAAACATAAGTCAGAATTTTGAAAGGACCTGGATTAATATATTCATTTTACTAATAAAGGAAAATTTTTCCATGTCAAAGGCTCTTTCGTGATGGAGATATATTAAGAAGGGGTTCCAGTCTAATTTTCTTTTAGGTCACCATTCTGCTTCATTAATTTAATAATCTTTGACTGTCCATTATATTTTTATTGTTGGAGATAGAAAATCCATGTTTCCCACTCCCATGTAGCTTATCATCTTGAAAGCATCTGTACTAAAATATGCCCCATTGTTACTGAAAATGTTATTCTAAGAATTAGCCTTGACAACATTTATACTAGTTGTTCTATGACAATTTAATGTGAAACCCTCACCTCTTTTGAGGTAGAAATGTATCAATCTTTCCATATTTTGATTATGAAGCTATAGTGGGGGCAGGAGGAGAAGGGGACGACAGAGGATGAGATGGCTAGATGGCACCACTTACTCAATGGACGTGAGTCTGAGTGAACTCGGGAGTTGGTGATGGACAGGACGGCCTGGCGTGCTGCGATTCATGGGGTCACAAAGAGTCAGACACGACTGAGTGACTGAACTGAACTGATAGGAAGGAAAACTTTTCCCTTCTAGGTTCTTGAGATGGCATAATAATTAAATTGGCATAAAACAGATTAACAGAAGAAAAAGTGTAAACTTAATTTTGTACATATGGAAGTCCCACAAAAACATAAGATACTCTCCAACAGTCAGGCTATTGAGGTTTGCATGCTCTCCTGAGCTGAGAAAAGCTATGACCAACCTAGATTACATATTAAAAAGCAGAGACATTACTTTGCCAACAAAGGTCTGTCTAGTCAAAGCTATGGTTTTTCCAATAGTCACGTACAGATGTGAGAGTTGGACTATAAAGAAAGCTGAATGCCGAAGAACTAATGCTTTTGACCTGTGGTGTTGGAGAAGACTCTTGAGAGCCCCTTGGACTGCAAGGAGATCAAACCAGTCAAACTTAAATGAAATCAGTCTTGAATATTTATTGGAAGGACTGATGCTGAAGCTGAAACTCCAATACTTTGGCCACCTGATGCGAAGAACTGACTCCTTGGAAGACACTGATGCTGGGAAAGATTGAAGGCACGAAGAGAAGGGGATGACAGAGGATGAGATAATTGGATGACATCACCGACTCGATGGACATGAGTTTGAGCAAGCTCCATGAGTTGGTGATGGACAGGGAGGTCTGGCATGCTGCAGTCCACGGGGACACAAAGAGTTGGACACAACTAAGTGACTGAACTGAACTGAGCTGAGCTAAGAAGTGGGTAGAGGTCTGGGACTTCAAAGGGGAGAAAGATAGTTCACAGGAAGAAGGAAGAGCAAATGTTTGATAAGTGTTTATCATATTAAGAATTCCTTCTGGTGTAAAAAAAAAAAGGTTATCTTTGGTAATAGCTCTCTTCCTGGTATAGGCTCCCTATCCAAATTATTTTAGGCAGTTAAAGGGGATATAAAAGTTCTTCTTGAGTTCGTTGGACCTTGATGTCTTTAGCTCGAAGTAATCCACATGCCAAAGTGCCACATTCTGGGGCAGCCTGCCTTGAATCCCATCAAAGCCAATATCAGTAATGTTCTCCTTCTTAGCTATTACCTGACTCTGTCTCAAATAACCATACCCCATGAGTGTTAAGGCTGTGCTTCTTCAGAATTAATTATACCCTATTCAGGCTCAAGGATACTCTTCTCATTCCTTTAGCTTTCCTCTGCTCCTAGTTAATATAGGCTGTCTCATTTCTCTTTGCATACCAAATTATTTGTCCAAATTATAAACTGATCTTTTTAAAGATAACCTCTGTGAACATTACACGGGTCTTCCTATTCTGTCAGCCCCACTGGAGCTAGCTGAAAGGACCTAATCATAGGAGGTAGAAGCTCCAGCTGTCAACGCTAGGGAAGGTGGCCAAACACGCAGTGTGACCTCCCCAGTGCATGGAACTCCACTGCAGCACAGTAGGCTTCAGCCACTGAAACTGCTCCTGTCCATCTGGTATTGCCTGAGTCTACTTTTTTCTCTCAACTTGGTTTTTATGATTTATGACAAAGGTGGTAATGACAATGATGTTGATGATAATCATATATATCAAGCACTAACTCTATGAAATATTTATATAAATCCTTCCTCATTTTATTTGGTCTTCAAAAAGGGGCATAATGTATTTCATAATTGCTGTTGCAAACATGGCCAACTATAAGCCACATTTTTTGGCGTGATTCCAGTCTCCAGAACACAACTGTCTGTTCATACTAGTCCCCTGTCTGATGCCTCTGTGGGATCTTCAAAAGATATTGCCATGTTCCTGCAGAAAGTGTTATATCAACATGCATTATCTTACAATTGTTCCACATACATTTTTTTATATTTTTTAATGTATGAAATTTGGTAGAACCTCTGTCTTCCTCTTCATAGCAAGTAAAACTTGTAATAAAATGAAACTAAAATTCAGCATAAACACTCTTCATACAAATACATCTGCCTCTCCCCCTCCCTTTCTCTCTCCTCCTCCAGTTCTCCCTGAAGGTACCCATTATAGAACACTCCCCTGTAAGAGAGGATCCTAATGATACTCTGCCCTTAAAGCCTATATCAGCACAATGGTTGGCATTCAAATAATCAGACACAGATCTAACCCCAAAGCATTGATGAGTAACACACCTTTGCCTTTTGTTTGTTTTGATCAAGAGATAGAAGTGAAACTCTCTGTAACCATCTCCAGCTCATTTTCAAGTTTCTCTTCCTCCAGTGACTACGTCCTTCCCATTTTCCTCAATCCATTTCTTTTCATAGTTGCTCATAATAAAAGTAATTCTTTATCTTCTTTCAATCCAACCTTTCCAAACTGTCCCCTACCATCCCCTCACTTTATAGAATCACTTCACATAGTAAAAACAAACCTATGAATTTCTAAAAGAAAAGGAAAAGGAAAATACCTAGTATATTCAATAGACAGCATTTTGCTCCAAATGCGAATAGGTTTGAAGGAAGGGGTTGATGATGGAGAAGATATAAGGAGTCGGGGGTGGTGCTACAACTACTGAGTAGACTCATCCAAATCAACATGGTAAGTTCTTTTTTTCCTTTAATTTGAATGATGTCTAGCTTCCATAAAACTCTCCTCAGTTTTGGCCTTACATTAGCAACTTCCTGTTAAAAAGCTCTCCCCAAATCTTATTGGAATCTTAAATTTCTTACATTAGCAAAAAGAATTAATTATGGGCCCTGGGACATTTGCTTTTCTGCAAACTATTGATTTAATCTCACCATCAAATTGCCCAATATACCTGGGTATCTCTAATGGTAAAGAATTTGCCTCTTATGAGGGAGACCGGGGTTTGATCCCTGGGTCTCGAAGATCCTCTGGAGAAAAGCATGGCAACCCACTCCAGTATTCTTGCCTAGAAAATCCCATGGACAAAGTCTGATGGGCTACAGTCCATGAGGTTGCAAAGAGCTGGATACGACTGAGTGACTAATACTTTTACTTCACTTTCAAACTTTACAGTCCTCTCGCCTCTCACCTCCAAGTGCTTCTAATTGAAAATGTTGCAGACTCATCATGAACATCTCCATCATCAAAGCCTTGGCTTAATCTCTTGTCATACCTTACTTACATTGGTACAACAATCTCTGCAATAATTTCAATTTCCTGCTTCAGAAATTGCTGCTCCTTTCCATCTTTCCTTTCCCTACAACTAAGAACTTTTATTTTTTACTTTCTTTAATGCAAAATTTGAAACCTATAGGAAAGTAATGGAAATAGTCAAATAAACTCAGGTATCCATTACCAGTTTTAACAGTTCACAATTCACAACCAACTTATTTTCATCTATAGTCTATCCCTGATTGCGTTAAAGCAAACTCCAGGCATGGTATTATTTCAACTCTGAAGAATATAACAAAGAAAGTTTTCATTTTGAAAAATCTTATTACAAAATATTATCACACTTAAAAATTAACTATAATTTAACAGCAAAATGTCAAGCAGTATTCATAACTTCCCTCATTGTCTTACACATTTTTATTTTAGTTTGAATCAAAGTCTAGATAGGAACCATAAATTGTAACTCTTCCCTTATTTCTCAAGCATCTCTTACTCTATGGTGCCTGCTCCTTTCTTTCTTTTGTTGTTGTCATGGTGGTGTAAAACAAGAACAACAAAGAATGTTGCTCACCATTCTGTCCTACAAGGATTAAATCATCAGCCACTGCAGTTCCTGATCAACAGTGCACCTGAGAGGAATTTAGAATGAAAAACAGGGTTAGGCACTCTGTACTTTGGACAAGCAGGCCTCTTATATAAGATGTATATCTCAGGAAGAATTGTAATGAACCCTGATACTTCCATCTCCCCATACATAGAAATGCACTAAAATCATTAACTTGAATTATTTGTTCTTTGTCAATAGTAGTAGTCTTCTACCCAGATGTATGCTTGACTACATGTTTTCCCTAGCTGAAAGTCATGTATAAACTGGCCTGTGGCTTAACTCTTTGGAGCACTTCCCTCAGAACTACTGAGAGGCCATCTCCTGGGCTGTCAGTTCAGTTGCTCGGTCGTGTCCTCAGCAAAGTCCTCAAATAAACTCCCAGCTCTTTTGTAGTGTGTTTTTCTTTCAGTTGACAACACTAGTTGAAGAAAATGTATTCTTTGTTTTGTCTGAGTTTTTCTAATTACATTTTCATGATTTTGTTTAACATGTTGGTTAGTTTGCTATGTACCTATAAGTTGGTGATCAAATCTAGAGGTTTAATCTGTTTTGGATTTAATACTTTAGGCAAGAAAATTTCATAGGTTTTCTCATATGCTTGCGTGAGAATGGCTTATCTTTTTATGTTACCTAGTTCTATTAATTTATGAGGTATTACAAACCAAATTGTGATACTTTATCATTTCTTCTTCATTTACTAGGTCAAATTGCCTATAAAGAAGAAATTTCCCTTATCAATTATCTGGTTACCTTAAACCATAGTTTTAAGCTTCTTACTGAAAATGCATCATGATCCAGCTCTGACCTATCTTGTCAGGATTAGCCCCCTTCCTCATCACATGCATGTTTTCCCCAGGAGTGTAATGGTTTACAAGAACCGGATTTCAAGATCTTTTCTTGACACCTCCAGCATTTAGCAACTGCTCACATGTATTAGCCAATTAAGAAATGTTTGCCAAATGAAAGCAAGCATATGAATTTTCTATATAAGTAACTGATCGTGTAATACTTGTATTTATGCATGATTTCAAACACATTCAGAATTTCAGATGCTCATACTTAATGTCAGAAAGAATTCTTTTCAATGTGAATACACCAATATACTGACAAGTCATATTAACTTCTAATACAACATTAGCAGTGAATTAAATGAAGACATCCTAAATTATACCATTCAAGAGATAAATGTTATTCTAGAGTGGATTTGGCACCATGCGCTCTTAGCAATATGAAGTCACCAGTTCTTAATGATTTTATTTCCTATCACCTGCAGTAACCAAACCATCACTAAATAGTTAGGTAGTATTAGCATTTCAAAAAGAACACTAAGCAAATGTTCTTCAAATACAATGAGAAGATTTCTTTATTCTCAAAACACTCTCACTTATTCTTAAAACACTCTCCTGCTGCCTTCAGAACAGTTCAGTCACTCAGTCGTGTCCAACTCTACAACCCCATGGACTGCAGCACTCCAGGCCTCCCTGTCCGTCACCAACTCCTGGAGTTTACCCAGCCCCATGTCCATCGAGTTGGTGATGCTATCTAACCATCTCATCTTCTGTCGTCCCCTTCTCTTCCTGCCTTCAATCTTTCCCAGCATCAGGGTCTTTTCCAGTGAGTCAGGTCTTCGCATGAGGTGGCCAAAATACTGGAGTTTCAGCTTCAGCATCAGTCCTTTCAGTGAATATTCAGGACTGATTTCCTTTAGGATGGACTGGTTGGATCTCCTTGCAGTCTAAGGGACTCTCAAGAGTCTTCTCCAACACCACCGTTCAAAAGCATCAATTCTTCAACCAGTTCTAAGGCCTGTTGCCTTAGATGATGCCATATCCATAGGTTTTCTGCCTACAAATACCACTTTCATTCTGTGTCTGCCTGCTCATCTTTTCTAAGTGATCTTCAGATAAAAGACTTCCTCAAAGTTTAGAAAACTTTCTTTATTCCTATATTTACTCTTAAGCAATGTTATCTAACTATCAGCTTCTTTCTTGTCCACATATTTCCTTTGGGTTTTAGACAGTAATTGCCAACATCTCTACTTGGAAGTTTCACAGCCAGCTCACATTGGACATCGTCTTCCTCCTGCCACCTGTTCCTCTCCTGTTTCTTAGAATCTCAAGGAGGGGCACCACCACATGTAATTGGACAAACTAGGGCTCTAGTCATGCTCTTTCCCTCTCCTCTCCCCTCATTTCCAATCAAGAACCAAAGCTTTTTTTTTTTTTTTTTTTTTTTTTATATACAAAATACTCCATGAGTATGTATGGGAGCAAAATGGGCCAACTCAAAATGTTACTTTGGCACATGAATTTCAAATTGAAAATAATGAAGACCCAAAAGACTCAGAAAGAAATTTTCACTTAGCCCACTAACTGACTAAAATAATTTAGAGGAAGTACCTGTTCCCGTAACAGAGCTATCACGAGACTTATCTTCAAATATAGGCTAGGTGTGGTGGAGGAAACTCAGGCAGGGCCTATGAATCAGAGTCCACTCTGTGTCCCATGGTCTCTGCAAGGCCCAGCACACATTTGGTTACCAGATATTTGCTTTTGTAGCTCCATGTCCATTGCTTTCCTCCCACATGAAGTTCCAAACCACTACCTATAACACCC
The DNA here is from genome assembly GCA_006410635.1 of Cephalophus harveyi. Taxonomy (NCBI): domain Eukaryota; kingdom Metazoa; phylum Chordata; class Mammalia; order Artiodactyla; family Bovidae; genus Cephalophus; species Cephalophus harveyi. The sequence continues at coordinate 11,315 of SJYT01049580.1, forward strand.
TCTTTTGTCTTTAACTGAAAATGGTACTTAAAATGAGGGTTTCAGCCTTTTTTTTTTCTTTTTTTGGTGAGTTTCTCAGTTCTCCTGGGTCTCTCCCATGTGTATGTGTTATTAAAGGTTGAATTTCTCCTCTTAATCTGTCTCGTGTCAATTTTATTCTTAGACTAGCCAGAAGAACCTAGAAGTGGAGGAAAATTTCTTCCTCCTTGATAAATGAAACCATTTTCTCTCTTTTCACATTTAAGATGCTGGTTCTGGTCATTAGGGAATTGTTCCTGCACTAGAGTTAGTTTCTCCCAGTGGCCTCACTGCATATAATTTTGCCCTGAGTCAATTCATAATAATCTTTAACAAATTATTTCACTCCCTTGTTTAAATTGTTTTTGATTGTTTCTATTCTCTGGGGATAAAGGGGAAAAAATCCTTGATATTTCTTAAAAGCTTTGGATATCTGGATATAGTCCTTTCCACTTCACTCTAGCCAGTTTTGGCTTAATTTATGAGGTATGTTGTATTTGTTAAGGAAAGGATAAGTCTTTTTGCATATAGGCTATTTCCTCAGTCTGAGACACATGGCCAGACACTTCTATTTTACTGAATTTATCATCGGGTCATGGCTCAAACATATTGTATGTGGTAAATAGTCTGTGACACATACACTATAGTCCCTGCCATTACCAGAAAGACTAGGTGAAGACTCCTTGCTATAATAACTTATCCAAACCTATATTTCTTTATTGCACTATTGCAGTTACAATTAAATATTTAATTGGTTAAGTAGAGAGGGTGTTTATAAAACAATATTGGCTTTCCAAACAAAAATGTGAATTTATAAAAGCTAGGGTGCTTGATCTTTGTCACTCTTAGTCACTGATCTCTTAATTATTAACAGTCCCTGATACATAGTACACTGCTGCTGCTGCTGCTAAGTCACATCAGTCGTGTCTAACTCTGTGTGGCCCCATAGATGGCAGCCCACCAGGCTCCCCTGTCCCTGGGATTCTCCAGGCAATAACAATGAAGTGGGTTGCCATTTCCTTCTCCAATGCATGAAAGTGAAAATTGAAAGTGAAGTCGCTCAGTCAGGTCCGACTCTTCGCGAACCCATGGACTGCAGACCACCAGGCTCCTCCGTCCATGGGATTTTCCAGGCAAGAGTACTGGAGTGGAGTGCCATTGCCTTCTCCTGCATAGTACACAGTACACAATAAATAAATATTTGCTGAAGAAAGGAAAGAACCAATCACTCAATCAGTCAAAAAGGCACAAAAGATTTTCACATTGTAAACTGCCTCCTGGGGTTTCAGGAACTTTCAAGTCTGGGCCAAAGGGAAATCTTCTGCTAAGGTATACACATTCATCTTTGTAAATAATAGATATGTAGCACCTGCATACTTGCTTCTGTCCAATACAGTTCTAGTCAGCTATCATTTATAAAACATCCTCTAATAAGCAGCAGTTTATTTCATCACTGTACTTTTACTGAGTGTCAATTATGAATATTTTGAGTGTCAGTTATAAAGAGTCTGAATGACTATTCATTTACCCCTCCAGTGTCTCCTGATGTGATATCTGCCACATAGAGGTTGCTAATACATTTTATGTTTTCTTATTATTTTTAGAAGTAATAAAGTTATCATGGGAAATATGGGTAGGTGACATTGGGCAGATTTGTGCCCAAGTCATCCTTGACTCACAGCATGGGAAAGGAGCCTCAGTTATATAATTTAGTTGCCATATATCTGCAAATTTTACTGTAGTGAGATTGTATTGATGGAGAATTAAGACCAAGATATTGACTATGAATTTTACAAAGCGGCTTAAAAACAAGCCTAATACTGACTTTCATAGAAGACTGCTGTGCAATATTCAACAGATCTTTTGGGGAATATTTTAACCTAGTCATTTGTAAATCTAGGGTCTTTGATCAAGAAATTTCAGAAAGAGAGGAATCTCACAAATAATTGGAGAAAATCCTGATTCTCTGTAGCACATCTTAGCTTATTGGTACAGTTTTTAAGAAATAATATTGGCTCATGTAGTTTACATAGGACTCAAGGTTTGCTGGTATCCCTTAAATTTGAATTTTCTGTTTTTAAAAAATCTACTATAATTGTAGTTTTATACGTTTTTCCAGATTTTTCTTCATATATTTAAAGGCTATGATATTAGATACGTATAAATTTAGGCTTATAATTTCTTGCTATTGAATTCACCCAATACTATTAAATGCCTGTCCTTGTCTTTAACATTATCTCTTCCCTTAAAGTTTACTTTACTACTAGTATTGCTTCACTGTAGATTTTTCACTGCTGTATCTTTTTAACATCCTTTTGCTTTCAAATTTTATGCCTCCTTGTACTTAAGGTGAGTCCTTTTAAGTATCACATAGATGGCTTTTGTGGTTTAATCCAATCTAAACAATATGTATATTTTATTTGTGATATTTAACCAATTTACAATGACAAAAATTATGAACTTATAGAGATTTATATCTACAATTATAGTATTTGGCAATTTTCACCCATTTGCATCTTGTTTTTATCGTGCTTATTTCTGTCCTGATTTACTTATTTTTTTTAAATTTTATTGAAATAGAGTTGATTTACAATGTTGTGTTAGTCTTTCCTTTTTATGATTCTCTGTTTCACCTTTCTTGGCTTTTTTTTGAGTAATCCATCCTTTTATTATTTCACTTTCCCTTGTAGAAGGTTTATACTGACTTGATTTCACATTTTATCACTTACCTTGATGATTAAAACATATACAGTTTTATTAGTGTCTAGCAGCGAAAAGCAAAGGAGAAAAGGAAACATATAAGCACCTGAATGCAGAGTTCCAAAGAATAGCAAGAAGAGATAAGAAAGCCTTCTTCAGCGATCAATGCAAAGAAATAGAGGAAAANAGTCAACTCTTCGCATGAGGTGGCCAAAGTACTGGAGTTTCAGCTTTAGCATCATTCCTTCCGAAGAACACCCAGGGCTGATCTCCTTTAGAATGGACTGGTTGGCTCTCCTTGCTGTCCAAGGGACTCTCAAGAGTCTTCTCCAACACCACAGTTCAAAAGCATCAATTCTTCGGCACTCAGCTTTCTTCACAGTCCAACTCTCACATACCTACACGACCACTGGAAAAACCATAGCCTTGATTCTACTTATATTTTAAAAGCTACAAAAGATTATTATTTTTTTAAGAAGTTCAAATTTATTTAGAAGATTTATCCACAAAAATACCCTCTCTGGCACTTTTCAGTCTTTCCAACATTGTATTAATTCATTGATTCCAACATTTTATTATGAAAATATTCAAATATGTAGAAAAGTAAAAAAATTTTACACTGCATGAGTATTTACCTACCACCTGGATTCTGCAATTAACATTTTGCTAAACTTGTTCATCATGTATTTACCTAAATTTCCACCCCTCTAATTATGCCTGTTATTATCAGATGTATAAGTAAGTTGCAGCCATCACCATGCTGCTTCTTAAATAACTCAGGGTGGACATCATTTATGAGAGCTCAATATTTATTTATAGTTGTTTATTTTGATATAAAACATATCTGCAAAGAAATGTACAAATCTTAAGAGCATCATTCAATGAAATTTGCTGGACATATAATGTTATGTCACTGTGATGTTCAATATTTTTTCATGTGTTAATTTGCATATTTTCTTTTGTAAAGTATCTGTTCAAACATTTTGCACACTTTTAACTGGATTATCTTTGTTTATTATTGAGTTGTAGAAGTTCTTTTTATATCTTGGGTACTTTGTTTTGTCTTGTAAATATTGTTTTCAATTTGTGGGTTTCTAACCTGT
>SJYT01049580.1:15597-47361 GCA_006410635.1 Cephalophus harveyi
GTCCTGTCCAAGGAAACTTTATCTCTAATCCCAAAGAGATTCACCTATGTCTTTAATTAAAAGTTTTATGTTTTAAACTTTTATACTTACATCTGTGAGTCATCTCAAACTAATTTTTGGTAGGATATAAGGTACTATTTTAGGTTCATTTTATATATATATAAAGAGAGAGACATTAAGTTGTTGCAACACCATTGATTTAAAAGACATCACTTTCAGCATTTAATTTCTTTGAATTCTTAATTGAAAATCAAATGTCATTCTAATTCTGGGCTCTCTGTTCTGTTCCATTGATCTATTTGTTAATCTCTATTCAAATTACTCTTTGTTAATCTCTACTCAAATCACTCTATTCACTGACTACACTAAAGCCTTTAATGATATGGATAACAAGCTATGGAAAATTCTTAAGGAGATGAGAATACCAGACCACCTTACCTGCCTCCTGAGAAACCTGTAAGCAGGTCAAGAAGCAATAATTAGAATCAGACATGGAAAAATGGACTGGTTCAAAATTGGGAAAGGAGTACATCAAGACTGTCTATTGTCACCCTGTTTATTTAACTTATATGCAGAGCACATCAGGTGAGATGCCAGGCTGGATGAAGCTCAAGCTGGAATCAAGATTAACAGGAGAAATATCAATAACCTCAGATATGCAGATGACACCACCCTCATGGCAGAAAATGAAGAGAAACTAAAGAGCCTCTTGATGAAGGTGAAATAGAAAAAGCTGCGTTAAAACTCAACATTCAGAAAACCAAGATCATGGCATCCGGTACCATCACTCCATGGCAAGTAGATAGAGAAACAAAGGAAACAGTGACAGACTTTATTTTCTTGGGTTACAAAATCACCGCAAATGGTGACTGCAGCCATGAAATTAAAAGATGCTTGCTCCTTGGAAGAAAAGCTATGACAAACCTAGACAGCATATTAAAAAGCAGAGACATTACTTTGGCAACAAATGCCTGTATAGTCAAAGCTTTGGCTTTCCCAGTAGTCATGTACAGATGTGAGAGTTGGACCAGAAAGAAGGCTGAGCACCAAAGAATTGATGCTTTGAACTGTGGTGCTGGAGAAGACTCTTAAGAGTCGCTTGGACAGTAAGGAGATCCAACCAGTCAGTCCTAAAGAAAACCAACCCTGAATATTCATTGGAAGGATTGATGCTGAGCCTGAAGCTCCAATACTTTGGCCACCTCATGTGAAGAACCAGCTCATTGGAAAAGACTGTGATGCTGGGGGAAATTGAGGGAAAGAGAGAAGGTGGCGACAGAGGATGAGATAGCTGGATGGCATCGCTGACTCAATGGACATGAGTTTGAGCAAATTCTGGGAGATAGTGAAGGACAGGGAAGCCTGGCATGCTGCAGTTCATGGGGTTGCAAAGAGTCAAATACGAATGAGCAAGTGAACAACAAATTGAAATTACACACTATCTTGATTACTATAGATTTCCAGGAAATCTTGAAGTCAGATAGTGTGAGTTCTTCAAATTCTTTTCTTTTTCAAGATTCCTTTTAATATTCTTGGATTCATAACAACTTTGGTATCACTTTGTCAGTTCCTTAAAGAAAAAGCCTGGTAACATCATGACTAATATTTTGTTCCCTTAGTGTATGAAGGATATCTCATCATCCCACCCTTTCTCTCTCACCATCACCCATCCCATGTAACTGGGTTATTAATATCTTTATGCAAGCCATATTAATTTATTTTGGTAAATGCAATCTCCTTCAAATCAATGTATCAGCAAACAGAAAGTAAAACTGTCTGTGGCTGCAGTGCAGACAGGCCCTCATCAAGTCTCTGTCTCACACACAAATATACATTCAATATTTCCACTTTTAATCATTTACCAGCCTGAGATCTGATCACATATTACCACTCTGTTGTTATATGGGAATATTTAATAGCCCAAAACAGAGATGTTAAATACACTAATCACTCATCCAACAAACATTCATGGGATGTTTAAAATAAGACAGCCTCCTCACCAGATACTTCTTGTAACACCTACAATTGAGTGTTAAGGTTATTCCTAGAGTTATCACGTCATCATAATTTTTTTCCTATTGTTTTGTGTGACAGAAGATACATCAGATAATCAGATTTAAATTATGAATGTATCCCTACCTTTACTTTTCAAGACATCTGTGTCATGTTCAGAATACAGTCATCTCCCATACCACTTCCCTGAATTTCACATGTTTTCTTTTTCATACTCCTAACATCAATAAATGCCAGCTCTTCTAGATTTTTATATTCATATGTACACTGAATATTACAAAGCATTTCCTAGAGAAACAAGATAAGCCCTAAATAAATGGAGATTAACACTATGTTCATATGTCAGAAGTCTTAATATTGTTAAGATGTCAGTTTTCCCTAAATTGATCTATAGTTTTAAGATAACTCCTAGTTAAAATCCCAGTAGGATTTTTTAAAATATAAGTTGAGAATATGATTCTAATATTCCAATGAAAAGGTAAAGGATCTAAAATAGCCATAACAACTTTGAAAAAGAACAAATTTGAAGGGCTAACACCACCTGACTTCAAGACTTATTATAAATCAGTGCTCCTCAAAATAATGTTTTATTGTTGTAAAGACTGATAATTAGATCAATGGAATAAAGCATTCAGAAATAGATCTACATATATTTGGAAAATTTGATAAATGTTACAAAGGCACTTCAGTAGAGGAAAGAAAGTCTTGTCAACAAATGGTGCTAGAATCCTTGGATATTTATCTTCAAAAAATGAACTTCAATCCACAACTTATACTGTAAACAAAAGTTAATTCAAAATAGATTAGAGACTAAATGTGAATGTAAATCTAAATCTCTAAAATGTCCAAAATAAAACATTGAAGAAAATCTTGAATTATTGGGCTAGGCAAAGCTTTCTCAGATATAACAAGAAAATTTTTTCATAGCGGGAGAAACTGATATACTGAACTACATAAAAATTATAAACATCTACCCTCCTAAAGACCTTACGAAGATAAATGACAGACTAAAAAGAAAATATTTGCAAATCATATATATGACAATGAACATGAACTCACAATAAAGAACCAACAAAACTTAATAAGAAACATACAATCTATTAAAAATAGGTAAAATGAGTGAACACTTCACAAACAATATGTATGAATGACAAATAAACACATGAAAAAATGCTGAATATCATTAGTCATTAGGGAAACTTGAATTAAAATGAGGTACTACTACACATATATCAGAATAGGTCAAATTAAAAAGAGTAATGAAATCATAGGAAGTTTTGAGGAGGATACGAAGAACTAGACCTTTCATACAATTGCTATCAGGAATGTAAAATGATACAACCTCTTGAGAAAATAGTTTGGTAGCTAATCTAAAAATTAATTATACACTTCCCATAGGATACAACTATTCTGCTCCAAGATATTTACCTTAGAGAAATGACAACATATATTCACACAAAGATTTATAAATGAATGTTCACAGCTGCTGTGTTTGTAAAAGCTAAAAACTGGAAATAATCCAGTGCCCATCAACAAATGAATGGATAAACAAACTACACATGTCCACTCTATGGAATTAAATTCAGCAACAAAAAGGAATAAAATCTTGATACATGTTATAGCATGCTTACGTATCAAAATCACTTTGCTGAGTAAAATAAATCACACAAAACAAGTATATATAATATATGATTCCATTTGTACAAAAAAATTTTAAAGGTATACTAATCTATAATGAGAGAAATAGGATTAGTGTTTGTTTGGGGAAGAAGCATAAGTTTAAGTAACTGTGGGAAGGGGGATTTACAAAAGAATAGAATGAAGGTGTTCATTTTCTTGACTGTGGTGATTATGTCATAGATACATATATATATATACACACACACACATACAGTCCACAGGATCACTATATATATATATAAAAATCTATCAGATTATATGCTTTAAATTGTACAATTTGTTGTATTTAAACCTCAAAGTTTTTAAAAATAAAAATGAAAACAGAAAATAATAAAACGATAACAAATTTGGTCATACTGAGAGATTTTGAAAACTTCAGACTGAACTGATAGAACACTAAGAAAATATAAAGCAATGACTACAGGGAAAACATTTGATCAAAAAAGAAACTGTAATTCTGATATACGCTACACAGCTTTGATGTAAATCATATTTATATAATCATAATAAGATTTGGGCTTCACAGGTGACGCTAGCGGTAAAGAACTTGCCTGACAATGCAGGAGACATAATAAGATGTGGGTTTGATCCCTGGGATGGGAAAATCCCTGGAGGAGAGCATTGTAACCCACTCCAGTATTCTTGCCTGCAGAATCCTGTGGACAAAGGAACCTGGCAGGCTACAGTCCATAGGATCACAAAGAATCCGACACAGCTGATAGCACATGCATGCAGACACACACACACACAATTAGCTTTTTAAAATAAATATTTACCTACTAAATTATCAAATAACTATACTGAGAGAATGGGGAAATGAAGAGTGTGGTGGTAGTATAAAGGAGATAAATGATACTCTTGCATTATAAGAAGTGTATATATGTGTGTGTATGTGTATGCAGCCTAAACTTGTCACACACACTGTATATGTGTGTGCACATGTGTGTGTGTGCACATAAATAAAAATTTTATTTATGAATCTCTATATTTTTTCATTGCCTATGGTGCTGTGATTTGAATCCACTCTTATTTAAGATAATTTAGTTTTGATTTGTTTAGAGAATATGTTTTCCATCTCTTCTCAACAGTCAGAAAACATTAATTACTCTGTAAATAAAATAATTTAGCAGCATCCCAAGTGTTCTCATAATTACTATATTACTTACCTTATGGATCTTAGGTTTACAGTTTATTTTTGGAACGTGCATTGAATGACATAAGCAAAAAAAAAAAAAAAAAAAAAAGTAAAAGCATTCAATCTCAAACTGCCAGCTTCCTATAACTAGCTATTGACAACCCTGGGGATCACTCTGGTTACATCCAGAGCAATATTTGTTTTAGTCCCATTTATTGATTTCTTAGACTGAGCTCTTTGCTGAGATAGCAGCACACAACTCAAACAATTTCCCAGAATGTAAGGGTTAGAAAGGAACTTAAAGGTTACTAAGTCCAGCTACTGCCAAAATAATGTCAGATTTCCTCAGAATATTGACACACATGAACTGGTGCCTCTACTTGATGCTGAATTCAACAAATACTTTTCAGTTCCTAACTTGCTTAAACACTCACTGCTGCTGCTAAGTCACTTCAGTCGTGTCCGACTCTGTGTGACCCCACAGACGGCAGCCCACCAGGCTCCCCTGTCCCTGGGATTCTCCAGGCAAGAACACTGGAGTGGGTTGCCATTTCCTTCTCCAAACACTCACTAGGGCCAGTTATTGCTCTTCTTCCTATTTCTTTTCCTTCTCTTGCTTTCCATTTTCTGACAAGTTTTCTTCCCATAGCTTCTATGGCACTCCATTTTACCACTGATTCATTCTGTCTCTCTGAAGTCACTTTTCTCCTGCAAATTATTTAAATCCCCAAGGTTTTTCCTAAATCTTCTAATCTTATCCTCTCTACATTCTCATCCATTCTCCTAGCTTCAACCATTTAGATAATATTTGAATGTATATTTAACCTGGAACTCTGCCCTAAATTACAGATTTGTATATCCAGCAGCTCTTTGTACATCTCAATTTGGATGTCCCACAAATATCTCAAATTAATCATATCTAAATTAAACTCATGGTTTTCTCCTCATACACATGATTATTTTTTATGTATTCCCCATCACTGTTAATAGAATATTATCTACCCAATCACTCAAGCAAGAAAATAGAACTTCACCTAATTCTACTTCTGAAATATCTCAAATAATATCAACTGTTTTGCCTCCTCAAAGTCAATTTCTTAGTTTAGGAAGCTAATTTTTCCTTTATCTTATGTAATACTATGAACGTCTTCTAAATTTCATAGCTAGAAGATTATGCCTCTGGTCTCATCTTTCTTTTTTTTCCCCCCATCATGCTGTCAGTCATTTTTCTAAAGTATAAGTCTTATCTTCTCTATCCTTCATTTAAAGCATTTTAATTGCTATATATTATACTTGGCATAAAGTCAAACTGTGTTAAAATGTTTTTCAACACCAGTTTAGTTCTGGAATTTCATCTCTTCCTACTAAATCACTCTTTTAGGTCTAGAAAAAATGAATGCGTCTTGCTCAATCATGTGTCCAAAGGGTTCCCTCTTGCTTGAAAACCAGCTGTTGAAGACTGTGCTTCTTGGGAAACAAGTTCTAAGACGGAGGTTGATATGCATAAACTTTATTAGAGAGTGGTCTCAGGATCAACATCTGGGAAAGGGAGGGAAAGGAAAGAAGCAAAATGAAGCAGAGGAAGAAGCCCAGTACCTATGCAATCTAGGCAAAGATTTCAGCCAACCCCAATAAATTCTTCAACTAAGATGGCCCTTCCAAGTTGTTAGCAGTGTGACAAGGGAACAAGGTATAGTTCCCTAGAGTTCAGCCTCTGGATGAAGGCTACACTATGGAAGGGGACATGATCTTGGGCATGGCATCTCTCTAAATTAGGGCAATTTCTTAAAAGGGATGATGGCTGAATACTCTCAGCTGACAAAATTCCCAGTTGACCCATCAATCCTGATGGTTTATCCAAGTTTCTATTACAGGCCACCTCTGTTGTCCCTGAGATACATATTTTCAAATAACATCCTGGTAGGCCTCTTTTACTGGAGAAAACTTACAAGGTTAGTAAAATGAAGTACAAGGACCTGTTGCTGTGGTCTTGAGACGAGAACTAATATCTGTCCCCCTTCTCCACTATCTATCTGAGACTCCCTTTGCTCTTATTGAGCACCTCTGCTAGTCTTGATGGCTTACTTTTTAGTAACCTACACTCAAATCCTTGAAGACCTGAGTCCCTGATTGCCATATAGCTTTCTGTGTTGGTGACTACTTCACATGTCCATTTACCATTCCTTGGTAAAGGAATTTTAAGAAACTTGCAAATGTTTCATCTTAATAACAAGCATATTTCTCTATGCACCCATTATTTAGCAGCAGACTTACTTCTTTGAGTACTTCAGTTCCTCTCTTAGGGTGGTAACTCCTCTTTTTCCCTACTTCTCCTTTGATGCAAGGAGCGGAAACTGTCTTGGAAGAAACTGATAGCTCATGGTTCTATGGGGCCTTTGCAGAATTCAATAATAAAAATGTTTCTTCTCTTAAGAAACCAGAGCCTTTAAACCCATAGAGCCCAGATGTGTGGGAGTAGGAAACACAACTTTCTATAAAGGGTCACTTGGAGTGATGATGGCAAGCAGAGCAACTTCTGTTATCAACGCTTGATTCTCAAATCCATATTAAGGATACCACACCAAATAAGCCTCAGTGATTAAGGGTATACACAGTATTCCAGAGGATGGCACCCTATACGCATAAGGGATCTTCTCAAAACTGATGGCTTAGTTTTGGCTTCAACAGGACCTATCACTGTCAGTATAAAAGCTTCTGTGTACTCCTCCTTCCAGGGTGGAAGGGGTCTGTGTAGTCAACTTGACACCAAATGGATGATTAATGTCCTCAAGGGTTAGTGCCACACTGAAAAATCATCATTGATCTCAGCTGCTAGCAGATTGGGCACTTGGGATTAACAATAGCTTCAACGCTGGTGATAAGTGTTTGCTACTGCTCCATGTACATCTCCATCTTTACCACCATAACTATTAAATTCACATGGTCATTGTGTCAAACAGATGATAGCTGATGACCAATGCTGGCTGATGCCAACTGGTTGAGCTATACTGCCTTCTCAGTTGTTTAGTATTTCTTCTATGATGGATGCTCCCTGGTGAGCATCAAAATGTGATTCTAATATCTTCATACCAAAGTATGCTTATTCCTGTAAGTTCATTCACAAGGGTTTACTTCAAATCTCCTTGTCTTCAATGTTCTCAAATTTTTCTTTCCAGATCGGTCAAGGCATTTGTCATTGCCCCTGAGCTTGCACATATTGTAATCACAGACCATTTCTCTTTCCACTCTGACTAAAGCTCTGCTCATAGTGAAGATGTATTCAAATTGCTGTCTTTCGAAGTGAAGTCGCTCAGTCGTGTCCAACTCTTTGCAACCCCATGGACTGTAGCCTATCAGGCTCCTCTGTCCATGGGATTTTCCAGGCAATTGTCCTGGAGTGGATTGCCATTTCCTTCTCCAGGGGATCTTCCCAACCCAGGGATTGAACCTGGGTCTCCCGTATTGTAGACAGACGCTTTACTGTCTGAGCCACCAGGGAAGCTGTCTTTCAAAGCTATCACTAATTCAGGATATTTCAGAGCAGCCATCACTTTTTAATTTACCTACATACCAAGCCAACTTATCCATGAACCAAGTTTGGCTTTTTCTTCTGCAGTCAGTTGGTTACAAGAGACTCCCTTATGTGGTCACACATAGGTGTGATCTAAGGAAGAGGCATAAGTACAAGGGAGATGAGTGATGGCAGCCTGAGTCACCAATTGTGCAACTTACATGTGCATACTAGCCCTTTTCATGCCCAGTTCTGAATGCACTGCTTCCATTTTACTGTGGATTATTGTTTTCATTTACTATGAATATTGCCAGATCTAATGTCAATAAGTATGACAGAACCCACCCTATGATGGGGAGTTATGGCTCATGATCACTTGAAAGCTCACAGCCAGGTTCTTTATCTTTATCACTGTAGGAACTATTTTTTCAAGTGAAATTTGACTCCGCACTGCCAGTGGCAAAGTCTTGCAACAAAGCCCATAGGGTGTGCATGGTGGTTCTCCTATCAGAGCATGCCATAACTCCAGATGGCATAACCACGTATACCAACAATATTACATTTTCTTGATCATATGGCCCAAAGAGCAGAGTGTCTTGAATTGCAACTTGGAATGCTGCAGAATATGTTACTGCTTTTGTCACCACTCAGAGCTGGCAGCTTTTCATGTAGCTCAATATATGGGATATAGTGTAAACCTGAGTTGAATTGACTGCCTCTGTATGCAAAGAGGCCCAATGAGCTGCTATCATGGAAGGAGATGTGAGATGGAATGACTTGTCCTTTACTTTGGAGAGGGTGTCACAAAGTGTCTCTGATTGATGGACTCCTAAATATTTTACTAATTTTGTGAGCCACTTAAACTTCACAGAATTTATTTCCCACCTTCTAGAGCATATATATCTTAACAGTGCCTCCCAACACACTGGCTGCTTTTTTAACAACTGGTCCAATGACATGATGACATCATGTCATCAGTATAGGCACCGGTGTCATGTCGTCTGAGATGCCCAGGTAATCCAAGTCTCCTCAGACTACGCTGTGACAGCGGGTGGGAGAGTTAACACAACTCTAAGGCAGAATCATAAATGTCTAAGTGTATATTCTAGCCTTTCACATGAATGGGAACTGTTTTTGAGCCTCTTTCTTGATAAGATGTAAAAAGAAGTAGTCTGATCAATAGCCACATACCATGTTTCTGAGGCCATGTTAATCTGCTCTAGCAAAGTGCCATATCTGGTTAGTACTGAGTTTATAGAAGTCCAGTGTTAAGTTTACAGAAGTCTTCTTTTATGCTCCAGAGTTCATCTGGATTTTAAATGGCCAGATTAGAAAAATAAATGGGAATTTGAAGGGGCCCGCTACCCCTGCCTCTATTAGTCTTTATATCTTTATGTCCTTGGGATAAAATATTGTATGGCTTTTCTAACCTCTGGCTGAGATAAGAGCCTCTTTACACGCTACCAAGCAGACCCTATGACATTTATATTTGGGGTTTAATTGCTAATTAAACACTCCCTGCTTTTTATATCTTTTCCAAGATATCAATCATGCTTGGCAATAGGCATCAAATTAAACAGTCCTTGTAGTTATAATTATCCCTCCATCTACACACACACACACACACACACAGACACTTCTTAAATACTTGATAGGTTGCCCCTGACAAAGATCCCCCCTCCCCCACAGGGAAACACAGTTCCCAGTATTCAGACTCCTGCAAGCCTCTTCCCTTGAATCCAGATTAGCCCCATGACTTGCTTTTGACCAATAAAATGTAGTGGGAGTGGCACTGCACAGCTTTAGAACTTATGCTCTAAGAAGCTTTTACCTTCTACCAGAGCCTCCTGGACCACTTGCTCTTAGGCTATATCCTCTCTGATCTTTGACTGCATGTCATGAGAAACCAATGTAATACTATAAAGCAATTATTCTTCAATTAAAAATAAATAAACTTAAAAAAACAACAATAACATGCAGAGACCACATACAGTACACTTCTCCGTAGCCCAAACTGAACTTCCAGCCAACAAAGATCATTAATGTCCAGCCAGGTGAGTGAGCCATTCTAGACATCTTGCTCATTTGCATTTTTAGATGACTACAGCTCTAGTTGACACCAGAGAACAATAGCATGGGAGCCGCTAAACGACAATGCCTGAGCTAAGCCTAGATAACTCAGGAAACTGTTTGAGTAACACTAAATTTGGAGTTGCATCTTTCAAATTAGTAACTAATGGAAACAACTGGTATACTCTTCCCAATTCATCACTGATAAAAATTTAACTATTATTAATACAAATGTAAATACTCTGTGCTAGGGGTTATTCATATTTACATATATTCACATTCCATTCAAGGTAGGTCATCATTGTTGGATAACTGATGTATGAGACAGCTCAATATCTCAGCTTAGCATCAATTTTCTCGCACCACTCCTGGTACCAACTGATAAAAAGTTTGAGTTTCCCAGGAAGATCTGTGAGACATAGATTAGGATACAGAGAGTTCCTTATGGATTTAGGATCAAGAGCTGTGGAATGGGAGAGGAGGAGAGAAAACAGAATCAAGCAAACTGAAAAGCTGGGTTGTGATGTAGTCTTAACAAAGGCCTCAGCTGATACTATAGGGAGCTCTGAAGGCAGGAAATCCTAAGAAGAGCTGGCAGTTTCTCATAGCATCCCAAATGCCACCTTCCCTCTTCTGTGCCTGTCAGTTTTCAGCCAATTCAGATGTTATCTTGGATGCATGTTCCACCAGCAGTCATTTCCTCACTCCTCTGATAATCCAAGTAGATTCCCGCCACCCCCCAACCCCCACCTGCTCACATTTTCAAATCTGCTCCTTGTACTATGGTACTTATTAAAGCCCATTGTGATTGCTTTTTCCTCATCTTTCTCTGTTCCAGTAGACTGTAAGCTCTTAAAAAGACAGTGCATATTTTTATACACAGTTAATAGTGTATATATAGTAATTCTTCACAAATATGAATAAAAACTGTCAAGCATTATTTAAATGAATAATAGTATGACCGAATCAGTATTAAACTACAAGTAAACATCTTCTCCTTGCTGCTATCAGGTTATTATTGCTCTGATCTAATAGAAGTTAGCTTAGAGGAAGGAGATTTATAGATTTAGAGTGCTTACTTCAGTGATAATCCTGAGAGTATACGCACAGCTTTTCTCTGTGTTTGAGCTCCCTATGGCAAATACAAAGTATTTCCTGAGTCAGGGACTTTATAAAAGTGAAATGTAAAGCATGAGACATAGTTCTCAAAAAAAAAAATTTAGTCTATAAGACTCATGTCTGATCAATGGAGAAACCAGGATAATATAAGTGTGTAAGGAAGAAAAAATGATTATACAGCTTCTGTTATTTTTATTTATGTAAGTTGTAGATTGCATGAATTTTTATAATTAAATATATAAGTAAGCTGTGTAAGTAACAAATATTTCTGTAAGTATATAAGTAAATGACAATTTAAAACTTGCCACAGACTTCCCTGCTGGTTCAGTGGTTAAGATTCAGCCTTCCAATGCAGGGGGTACAGGTCTGATCCCTGGTCAGAGAGCTAAGATCCCACATGCCTCATGGCCAGAAAACCAAAGCACAACCCAGAAGCAATATTATAACAAATAGGGGGTGGCAGGGACGTTCAAGAGAGAGGAGACATACATGTATTTATGGCTGATTCACTTTGTTGTGTGGCGGAAACCAATACAACATTGGTAAAGCAATTATCCTCAAATTAAAAATAAATTAAAAAAAAAAACCTTCCTTAAAAAAGAAACAAAACAAAGCAAAACCTTTCCCACATAACTACCCAAAGATGCTACTTAAATAGACATCAATATGTAAACAAAGATGTAGACAGACAAATATTATTTTACATTAAAATAAATTTAATTCTTTACATTTAGTGAAAAAGCAGATATGATATGTTTATAAGGCAATAGAGTTCTACTGAAAAAATATTAAGCTAGAGAGTAACCTTATCAGAATTTCTTTTTAAAAATATTGGAATATTTGATTAAGTTGAATTTATCTATTTTTTTCTTTTACTGCTTGTGCTTTTGGTATCATATATAGGAATCTACTAGCAAATCCAAGATCATAAAGTTTTTCCCCTGCTTTCTAAGAGTTCTAGAAATTTATCTTTTATTTTATTTATTTTTTCAATTTTTGTAGCATGTGGAATCTTAGTTCCCCCACCAGGGATCAAACCCACACCCCATGCTTTGGAAGGTGGAGTCTTACTGGACCACTGAGGAAGTCCCTGTTTCTTACGTTTAGAACTATGATCCATTTTGAGTTAATTTAGTATATGGTGTGAAGTGGGTATCCAATTTCATCCTTTTGCATGTGGCTATCTAACTGTTCCAGCACCAGTTGTTGAAAAGACTGTCTTTCCCCCAGTGAATGGCTTTAGCACACTTGTCAATAATCAGTTGATCACAGACACATGCAGTTAGTTTGAACTCAATTCTATTTCACTAATCTCTATGTGTATCCTTAGGCCAGTACCACAGTGCCTTGATTATTGTTTCCTTATAGTAAATTTTGAAATCATGAAATGTGAGTCTTCCAACTGTGTCCTTCTTTTTCAAGATTGTTTTGACTACTCTAAGTCTTCTGGAGTTCTAGATGAGTTTGAATCAGCTTGTCAATTTCTATAAAAAGCCAACTGGGATTCTGATAGGAATTGTGTAGAAACTGTAAGTCAATTTGGGGAATCCTGGCATCTTAACATTATTAAAAAATCCATCCAGTAAAGGAAAAAAATCAAAAGGTTGCTATGTACTAAAACACTAGCTTCTGCCCTATGAAATAAAATATTTGCAAAACACGTATCTGATAAAGAACTTGTAATCAAAACATACAAAGAATTCTTACAACTCAGAAATAAGAAAACAAGCACCCAATTAAAAATGGACAGAAGACCTGAATAGAAACTTACCCCAAAACATCTATGTATATCAAATAAGCATATGAAAAGATGCTTAACATGATATGTCATTAGGAACTGCAAATTAAAACAACAGTAAGACACCACTACATTCCTATCAGATGGCTAAAATTCAAAACACTAACAATATCAAATGTCTGCAAGCACGTGGAACAATAAGAGCTCTCATTCATTGCTGGTGGGAATGCAAAATGATGCAGCAGCTTGGAAGAAAGTTTGGTGACTGTTTCCAATTCTAAACATATAATTACTATATGATTCAACAACTGCAGTTCTAAGTATTTATCTAATTGAGCTCAAAACAAAACCTGTTTTAAGCAGCTTTTTTCATAATCACCAAAAACTGGAAGTAACTAAAAAGTCCTTCAGAAGGTAAATGAATAAACTGAAACATCCACACAATTGAATATTCAATTCAGTTCAGTCGCTCAGTCGTATGCGACTCTTTGCGACCCCATGAATCACAGCACTCCAGGCCTCCCTGTCCATCACCAACTCCCAGAGTTTGCTCAAACTCAGGTCCATAGAGTAGGGGATGCCATCCAGCCATCTCATCCTCTGTTGTCCCCTTCTCCTCCTGCCCCCAATCCCTCCCAACATCAGAGTCTTTTCCAATGAGTCACCTCTTTGCATGAGGTGGCCAAAGTACTGGAGTTCCAGCTTTAGCATCATTCCTTTCAAAAATCACGCAGAGCTGATCTCCTTTAGAATGGATGGGTTGGATCTCCTTGCAGTCCAAGGGACTCTCAAGAGTCTTCTCCAACACCACAGTTCAAAAGCATCAATTCTTCGGCACTCAGCCTTCTTCACAGTCCAACTCTCACATCCATACATGACCACAGGAAAAACCATAGCCTTGACTAGATGGGCCTTTGTTGGCAAAGTAATGTCTCTGCTTTTGAATATGCTGTCTAGGTTGATCATAACTTTTCTTCCAAGGAGTAAGTGTCTTTTAATTTCATGGCTGCAATCACCATCTGCAGTGATTTTGGAGCCCCCCAAAATAAAGTCTGACACTGTTTCCACTGTTTCCCCATCTTTTTCCCACGAAGTAATGGGACCAGATGCCATGATATTCATTTTCTGAATGTTGAGCTTTAAGCCAACTTTTTCACTCTCCTCTTTCACTTAAAAAAAAAACAAGATTAGCACATGATGAGTATGGAAAAGACATTTAGAGAACCATTAAGAATAAAGGCAAGGAAACATTTCCCTGGTGGTCCAGTGGTTAATACTCTGTGCTTCCAATGCGTAGAACATGGCTATGATCCTTGGTCAGGGAATCATCCCCCATCCCACATTCTATGTGACATGGCCAAAACAGTGTCAACCAAAAAAAAAAAAAGAATGAAAGCAAGGAGACAATTAAAAAGCTACTAAGGCTAAGTTCCGACCAGTCCATTCTAAAGGAGATCAGCCCTGGGTGTTCTTTGGAAGGAATGATGCTAAAGCTGAAACTCCAGTACTTTGGCGACCTCATGCAAAGAGTTGGCTCATTGGAAAAGACTCTGATGCTGGGAGGGATTGGGGGCAGGAGGAAAAGGGGATGACAGAGGATTAGATGGCTGGATAGCATCACCAACTCGATGGACTGTGAGTTTGAGTGAACTCTAGGAGTTGGTGATGGACAGGGAGGCCTGGTGTGCTGCAACTCATGGGGTTGCAAAGAGTCGGACACGACTGAGCGACTGAACTGAACAGAACTGAAGGTTAAGTTAGAAAATGATGATAGTGGTTTAAAGTAAGGTAAGAGTGATGAGGATGAAATGAAATTTAAAAACTCAAAATAGAGTGAGGAGGAGGACAGGGGAAGGAGACAGAGAAAAATAAATGTTTATAAAAGTGTGGGTGGGCAGAGGCAACATAGGAGAAGAGAATTTGATCTCTCAAATTTCTGACTTACAAAAACTTTGGCAATCATCAACACAACACTAGTGTACTAGAAAGAAATATCCATGGGTATTATAGAGATTCATTGTGCTAACAATCAGTAAACATGACTAGCAATCTTACTAAAAATAATAGACTAGAACCATTTTAAAGTTTTCTATGGACTTTCAAAGACTTAAAGAAACGTAATACTCTACTATGTTATGGGAGATCCTTAATACAGAACAGTGTCTAAGAAATTATCCTTTGGAGTCAAACCTTATGAAACACGGACTTTGATCATTCTACTCATGATGGTTATAGTAGAATTAATTGATATTGATAATATTGGTAATTTTTAAAAATCAGTATATCTCTCTAGCAATGGTAAAATAGACAGTTACCTGTGATTTCAAGATGGGAGTGTTTAGGGCAGCAGCAACATCTCCTTAAACTCTGTGTCTGTCTTTGCTCACACTCCTATTGTCAAAACCTGTGATGAATGGAGGAGAAAGATTTATTGGTATGCTTTCCTGTCATATTAGACAAGATATACAGAAATGGATGCTTGAAATAGCCATTAATAAGACATGAGCTGTCAGCATTGTATTGCAGGGCAGGCTAAATCCATTATGATTAAGGGTTTTCATCTTAAAGGTAATTTGCACTAAAACATAGGCAAATGGCCAAAATCCCATAGCATATCTGAAGGACTTGGAAAGAAAAGAGAAGAAACAACAATGTGTTTCAGGGTCTTAATTTGCAGGAGATGCCATGTATGTTTGTGTGTGTGTGTGTGTGTGTGTGTGTACATATGCCTGCATGAAAAGTATTTTAAAGAGCCACAGTACAGGTTTATTTGTGCCCCTATTTTTCCCTTGATATGAACTCTGTGATATTCAGTAAGAAGAGAGTTAAACACAACCATCATTTTTGGTCTACTGTGAGGAATCCACAGAAATAGAAACGTGATACATTTTTCTTGATGACATATATTTGAAGATTTTGTTCAAATGATTAAATAAGCCATTTTGGACATTTACTTGGCTCAGATTAATCTAACATTGCTGACTTCATAAAAGAGATTTCCTGTAAAACATCAGGCCAAATTTATTCATTTTTGTGGTCAGATTTCTCAACCACTTAGGACTGCATTCATGTGCATGTAAAGAAAACACTTACAATATGGTCTAATTTTATACACAGAAAGTCCAAAGATGGGAGCCCCAGGCTGCTCAGCAGTTTCCTTACATCAATAATGCCCACATCTCTCTGTCTGCCCCAACATCCTTATTATGTGGCTTCCCTCTTACTACTTGTTGACTCAGGGTTAAAAGAAGGTGTTCCAGTCTCAAATTCACCTTCTAGGAGAAAAAAAAAAAAAAAAAAGGGCACAGATAGAATACATGCCAGGTCTAGTTGTCTTTTTAAAAATTTTGAAAAAGGACAGCAATAGTACTTCCAGAATCCCAATCCAAATGACTTCTGTTTTCATCTCACTGACGAAGGTTGGGTCACACAACCACCCATAGTGGCAAGGCAGCTGCAGAGTTAGCTGTTTTTCTAATAGAGGCTCACTGCTGTCCTAGGAAACTTGGTCTTCACAGTAAGTATCAAAGTGAAGTGAAGTCGCTAAGTCATGTCCGACTCTTTGCGACCTGATGGACTGTAGCCCACCAGGCTCCTTGTTCCATGGGATTTTTCAGGCATGAATACTGGAGTGGGTTGCCATTTCTTTCTCCAGGGGATCTTCCCAACCCAGGGATCGAACCCAGGTCTGCTGCATTGTAGGCAGACATTTTACCATCTGAGCTACCAGTGAAGCCCAGTAAGTATCAAAGGGGAGGCGATTTCTTGGGTAGGCACCAAGCCAGACCTAACACACTCTTTTGACTCTAGACTCCTCTAGCCTCCTTAATCTTTCACATGAAAGTATCTCAGCTTCACCTTTTGAAGACAGTAATACCTCAGAAATAAATTGTCTTCTTGCCTGAGTAATTTGGCAAAAACAAAGAACTATGCTCTCAGAAAGCAAACAGAAGAAGTAAAACAAACTCTATGATTAGATTATAGTCACTACACTATACAACAGAAAACTAATTCTTTTTTTTTAATTAATTAATTTATTTTAATTGGTGCCTAATTACTTTACAATATTGTGCTTTTGCCATATGTTGACATGAATCAGCCATGGGTGTACATGTGTCCCCCATCCCGAACCCACCTTCCACCTCCCTCCCTGTCCTATCCCTCTGGGTTGTCCCAGTGCACCGGCTTTGAGTGCCCTTGTTTCATGCATCAAACTTGGACTGGTGGTCTATTTCACATATGGTAATATACATGTTTCATGCTATTCTTTCAAATCATCCCACCCTCACCTTCTCCCACAGAGTCCAAAAGTCTGTTCTTTATATCTGTGTCTTTTGCTGTCTCGCATAATGTCTTGCATATAGGGTCATCGTTACCATCTTTCTAAATTCCATATATATGCGTTAGTATTCTGTATTGGTGTTTTTCTTTCTGACTTACTTCACTCTGTATAATAGACTCCAGTTTCATTCACCTCATTAAAACTGATTCAAATGCATTCTTTTTAAGAGCTGAGTAATTTTCTAATAGAGCCCAGCACAGTATTCTACATGTTATGTCTGGGCACAGATATATCCACAGCCTCTGGTAATATCACTGCATCCCAAAGACTTGTAGAAAATCTGGATTCCCTGTAACCAGTGTGACATCCTAGATTCTCACTAGTTCGCTAGAGTGAGTAGACTCTAATACTAATTTTTGGAGAAACTGGGTGTCGTGTGTACTTTCTGACAGATGTTTTTCAACTATTCTTATTTATCCTATTTTTAGGTGTCTTATAATGCAAACACAACACTTTTTCTCAGTGTAGGTAGGAAATATTTCTCACAGACTCCTCTATTGATTTCAAACCTATTCCTCAGCTCCAGGCTCTACATGTATATTGCTATAAATCCAAGGCAACAAAAGAACTGGATATGGATTTTTGCCGCAGAATCAAGTGAATTCTTTCCCTGTCTGTCCTTCCTCTTTTCCTTCCTTCCTTCCTTTCATCTTTATTTCTTTTCCTTCTTCCCTCCTCCTTCTAGAGGATCTGATATGAAAAACAACAAAAGAAATCTGAAGAATTGTTGGAAACTGAAATTATTTGTGCCACTTGGACAGTGCCAGCACTCCAGTAATAACTTGTAATGTTCACTCAGAGATTTCATAATTATTCACATCTAATTTTTAATTGTGCATTTCTGAAAGGCAATTCACACAAACCTAGACACTGTCAAAGATAATTAAAATAAGAATATGTGATAATACAAACAGGAAAACATTTAACCCTGAGAAAACTTCAAACTTCCTATATACTCAATTTCAAAAGAATGAAATATAAGATGAAAAAAATCTTGCTTTGCCATATTCCAAATTTACTAAGCATTGACTTACCAAAGTTAGAAACCTAAGAAGTTTCGCTTGTAAAAAGATTAAAAAATTAGTACCCACCTAAGTCATCAATTTATCAAAGTTGATTAGACCACATTTCAAAGCAAAATAAAGTGTTTAATTCTGAGTCTGGACAAACACACTGAGTCTAGACTATGGTCAAACTAATAGGGGCCTGTGAACCATCACATACAAGAAAGCTAAAACTGTTAGAAACAGCTGAGACTTTTTACCATGAACAGCAATCACACTGAGATGGGAGGGTAGGGAAGCATAGGGGAAGTGGTACAAAATAGGAACAAAATATCATGGGAAAAAAAAAGGCTTTTCCCCTCCAAAGTAAATAATGTTGCTGTCTGCTTAAATCCTCACTGGTTTCTCATTATATTCTATCCCTAAAAACATCTGGCCTGCAACCACTGCATCCTCGTCTCATGCCACCAGCTTTCATGCCTACATTTGTGCAGGTTCACTAGTTTCCACTGGATCTCTGACAGGAAAACCATACCTGACAATGTCCTTATAGAGGACTGTGATGAGCACTTTCTCTAAAGGGGTATTCCATCTCCCATGGGGCACCTTTGATGCACCACCTGGTTTGTCTTTCCTTCTCAGTATTATCTTCTTGTGGAATCATTTATTCATTGACTTTACCCTAGAACATGTTCACTGGAGGCAGAGTACCCTTATTTTTATTCACCAATAAAATAAGCTGAAGCTCCAATGCTCTGGCCACCTGATGCAAAGAGCCAACTCACTGGAAAAGACCCTGATCCTGGGAAAGATTGAAGGCAGGAGGAAAAGGGGGTGACAGAGGATGAGATGGTTGGGTGGCATCACCAACTCAATGGACATGAGTTTGAGCAAACTCCAGGAGATGGTGAAGGACAGGGAAGCCTGGTTGCTACAGCCCATGGGGTCACAAAGAGTTAGACATGACTTAGCAACTGAACAACAAGTGCTAAGTTATTGGATCTAGAACAGTGTCTGGAGCACAAAAGTTGCTCAGTAAATATATTTCACTTTAATCAATTATACCAGAAGGCAGAATTTGTTTCAAAAACATTACAAGCCAATGGACTTCCTTTTAATATGATGAGGAACAGGTTAGTCATCTCTTAAGGCAAAACTGCAGCTGCCTCTCATGAAAGTAAGGAACCCCAGGCTAAAAGATGGCTGAAGATAATTGTTTTAGAAGCAAGTTGGAAGTCAGAAAACTACACAGATAACTTCAGTTCAGTCACTCAGTCGTGTCCGACTCTTTGCAACCCCATGAACCACAGCATGCCAGGCCTCCCTATCCATCATCAACTCCCAGAGTCCCACACCCATGTCCATTGAGTTGGTGATACCATCCAACAATCTCATCCTCTGTCATCCCCTTCTCCTCCTGCCCTCAATCTTTCCCAGCATTAGGTCTTTTCAAATGAGTCAGCTCTTCACATCAGGTGGCCAAAGTATTGGATTTCAGCTTCAACAATGAACACCCAGGACTGACATCCTTTGGAATGGACTGGTTGGATCTCCTGGCAGTCCAAGGGACTCTCAAGAGTCTACTCCAACACCACAGTTCAAAAGCATCTATTCTTCATTGTTCAGCTTTCTTTATAGTCCAACACTCACATCCATAAATAACCACGGGAAAAACCATAGCCTTGACTTGATGGACTTTTATTGACAAAGTAATGTTTCTGCTTTTGAATATGCTGTCTAGGTTGGTCATAACTTTTCTTCCAAGGAGTAAGCGTCTTTTAATTTCATGGCTGCAATCACCATCTGCAGTGATTTTGGAGCCCCAAAAAATAAAGTTTGACATTGTTTCCACTGTTTCCCCATCTATTTCCCATGAAGTGATGGGACCGGATGCCATGATCTTCGTTTTCTGAATGTTGAGCTTTAAGCCAACTTTTTCACTCTCTCTTTTATTTTCATCAAGAGGCTCTTTAGTTCTTCACTTTCTGCCATAAGGTTGGTGTCATCTGCATATCTGAGGTTATTGATATTTCTCCTGGCAATCTTGATTCCAGCTTGTGTTTCTTCCAGTCCAGTGTTTTTCATGATGTACTCTGCATACAAGTTAAATAAGCAGGGTGACAATATACAGCCTTGACGGACTCCTTTTCCTATTTGGAACCAGTCTGTTGTTCCATGTCCAGTTCTAACTGTTGCTTCCTGACCTGCATACAGGTGTCTCAAGAGGCAGGTCAGGTGGTCTGGTATTCCCATCTCTCTCAGAATTTTCCACAGTTTAATGTGATCCACACAGTCAAAGGCTTTGGCATAGCCAATAAAGCAGAAATAGATGTTTTTCTGGAAGTCTCTTGCTTTTTTGATGATCCAGCAGATGTTGGCAATTTGATCTCTGGTTCCTCTGCCTTTTCTAAATCCAGTTTGAACATCTGGAAGTTCACGGTTCACGTATTGCTGAAGCCTGGCTTGGAGAATTTTGAGCATTACTTTACTAGTGTGTGAGATGAGTGCAATTGTGCTGTAGTTTGAGCATTCTTTGGCATTGTCTTTCTTTGGGATTGGAATGAAAACTGCCCTGTTCCAAAGCTGATATTCTTACCACAACTGGATTCTATGATACAAAACAAATCAACAATGCTGTGAGTTCCTTGAGAGGAGAGATTTTTTATTCATTTTTATATTCCCAGTGAAATACCTGGCTCACATTTTTAAATAAAAAAGTCATTTTCAATGTAAAGAATATTGTCAGCTATATTAATAATTCTCTATGTATCCATCAGGGTCTAGTCAGGACAGAGAAGCTAAGCCATTGATGTGAGCGAGGAATAAAGAGCTGTTAACCATGGTGGTTAATCATGGTAAAATGTGGCTAACAAGTGATGGGGTGAACAGAAAGTGAACAGAAGCAGCAACCGCAGGGAGCAGCTGCCTCCTTTAGGTACTTGGAGAAAAGTGAACAAAGAGAGACACAGAGGTTATGAGGCTGAGATTCAGACCTGAAGGATATGTCATGGCTGCAGTAAAGACTCCTCACCCACCTGTGCAGTGACACCTGCAGGGTCTGTCATGAACCAAAGCACTCACCACCGTGTGGAAATCGACACTCCAGAAAGAGCCCCCCCCACCTTCTTCCTCCAGCCCCACAGCCTCCCTCTGTTCTCCATGCTGGCAGAGCCTAACACACACTGAGCCCCTGGCAAAGACAATGCTGCTTGTTGAGTCCCGCTCCAAAAGCACAAAGTAGGACAAAGAAGTGTGGGTTTGATGCCGAGAAGCAATTCATTAATAACTGATACGCACCAACATTCTCCAAAAGTATTTAAGGCAACTTTCAAAGGATCATGCCCTCCAGCAACACAAATATATAAGTGACTAGTTAGAAATATAGAAAGGCAGGAAAATGAAGGCAAAGCCAGCACTTTTATGGGTACACAAAATACATCCTTTAATGACTGGTACTTGGTTTATACATATTACCAAGCTTAAGTCTCAGAAAATCCTTGCAAGATAGATATTATTCTCAATTGTACACATGAAGAAATTTCCTGAAAATCATGTTCCTTTTAAATTGCAGGGTCAAAAATGATTATACACCAAAGTTTATAATTTTCATTATACTGAACTACCTCCACGGGATGTGTGAGGAATCGAGGTAAGATTAGGAAGAAAGACATTCAGCATGGAAAGTGCTGCCTTTACTGTTTGTTTTTTTTTTCTTTTTATTGCTCTGCTATTTTTCAAGGATGAATTTCCTTACCAACATCTCCAGCAAAAGATGTATTAAAATTAGATATGGAAACTCAGCAAGTGTGGTTACAGCATATTACATGCAGGTGGAACCAGCACACAAACCCTACCACCCCTCTTGGGAGTAGTAGAGTCCAGTTTCTCTATCAAAAAAGGAAAAAATCAGAAATTTGTAGCCCTAGACCTATTGGTACTCAAAACCAAGCTTTCAATTCAGCACATCAATAATTAATATTTAAAGAAGAAATAAAAGCCAGGTCAGCAGCAAGCATCCTTTAGAAGTCATCACAGAGACTATTTTTATTGAAACTTTCATTTTGTCGACCCATTTTTATGTACTTTTATTATAGGATACCTTTAGCCATACACTCAAGAGCATCGTTTCAAAACTCCTTTAAGAAAAAGATAAAAATTCCAGGCACCACTGAATATTTTATCAGTCTTCATTAGGAAATAAGCAATAATCATGAGTCAAATTTGAGTGCCAGGAGAAAGCAATTGCTCCTATGCGCAAGGAAAATGTCACACAGGGTTCATCTGAGTAAGAGACACATTTGTTATCATTGTTCAGACATCCAATTTTGTCATTGTTATGAAAATCTTACATCCAAAGCAAGTTTAGAATTTGTTTTTCTTATTGGATTTTTTTATACGTTTGCCACTTTTGTTGCCATATACAATGGGTGGGTAATGAACACAGTGAGGTGGACAATTTGGCACAAGGAACTAAAGAGTCTCAGATGTCCCAAGATGAGCTAAAATGAGAATAGTAATGAGCAACCTGGTGACTGACTTTGTTCACAAGCAAAGGTCTGATAGCATGAGCAATTAGGCAGAGCAGGTCAGATTGTCTATGCAAGAGCATTAAGGGAGTAGTAAAATGTGAGGATGAACTCTTAACAGGTTGAGTCACAAATTTGATAAGCAGAGCCTTCCTGAGACTGTAGACAGTTTATCTTCTTAAGGGGATGATTTTTTCCTTATTTTAAATGTAAGAGAAAATACAGCAAGAATAAATGAAAACCTGTCATCAATGACATAATTTAATCTGCTTAACTATAGTTATAATCATTGCATTTTTCATCTTGTATATTTTTCACCTCATTGCAATCAGAGTGCCCATAATAATTCTGTCTCTTCTTGGCATCACATAATAAGTATTTTCTGTGTTTATCACTTTTCACAATTAAAAAAAAATAATAATATGTAAGTCACATCATTTAAGTAAAGTACCATTTGGTTAGCATTAGTTCATTTCTCTACTTTTATAACTTTTATTTTTTAAGAAATTCTAAAATTCAGTGATACCTAAACATTAGTGAATAAAAAACTGGCAGGTGTAAACTCCTTCATCCATTGTTTTTGCCATGTTCCCCAATAGTTTTGGATGAATGGATGCCTGCTAACAACTCTTTCCCCACCTCACCCCCATTTTTTTAATGTGCTAAAATACACATAACATAAAATTGCTACTCTAGCCATTTTTTAGTATACAGTACAGTGGTAATAAAAATACTTATAATGCTGTGCAACCATCACCACCATCCATTTCTGTAATGTTTCATCTTAGAGAACACCACCACTGAACTCATTTTTTCCTTCTCCCAACCCCAGCCTCATTCTACTTTTATCTCTCTGATTTTTACTACTTTATATGAGCGGAATTATACAGTATTAGTCTTTTTGTGACTAGTTTATTTCACTTAGCATAATATCCTTAAAATTTATACAGTGTTGTAGCATATCTCAAAATCTCCTTCATTTTAAGGCTAAATAATATTCCACTGTATGTATATGCTACACATTTTTCTTATCCATTCATCCTGTTGTTTGCCTGTTTTAGTTAATATAAATAATGCTGCTATGAACATGTGTGTACAAATATCTCTTTAAGACTTTGCTATCAAGTCTTTCAGGTATATTCCCAAAAGTGGAACTGCTGAATCATATAGTAATACTATTTTTAAT
Organism: Cephalophus harveyi; assembly: GCA_006410635.1. Classification (NCBI taxonomy): domain Eukaryota; kingdom Metazoa; phylum Chordata; class Mammalia; order Artiodactyla; family Bovidae; genus Cephalophus; species Cephalophus harveyi. Next base: position 39,922 of record SJYT01049580.1, read on the forward strand.
TTTTTGAAGAACCACCATATCATATTCCACAGCAGCTGTACATTACATCCCTACCAACAGTGCACAAGATTTCCAGTTTCCTCACCAATACTTGTCATTTTCTAATTTTGATAGTAGCCATCTTAAAGGGTGTGAGGTAGTTTCTCACTGTACTTTTGACTTGTATTTTCCTAATGATTAATGAAGCAGGGCAAAGGCTAATTTAGAGTTTTGCCAAGAAAACACACTAGTCATAGCAAACACCCTCTTCCAACAAAACAAGAGAAGACTCTACACATGGACATCACCAGATGGCCAACACTGAAATCAGATTGATTATATTCTTTGCAACCAAAGATGGAAAAGCTCTATACAGTCAGCAAAAACAAGACCAGGAGCTGACTGTGATTCAGATCATGAATTCCTTATTGTCAAATTCAGACTTAAATTGAAGAAAGTGGGGAAAACCACTAGACCATTCAGGTATGACCTAAATCAAATCCCTTATGATTATACAGTAGAAGTGACAAATAGATTTAAAGGACTAGATCTGATAGATAGAGTGCCTGATGAACTATGGACTGAGATTCGTGACATTGTACAGGAGACAGGGAACAAGACTATCCCCATGGAAAAGAAATGCAGAAAAGCAAAATGGCTGTCTGAGGAGGCCTTACAAATAGCTGTGAAAAGAAGAGAAGCAAAAAGCAAAGGAGAAAATGAAAGATATAAGCATCTGAATGCAGAGTTCTAAAGAATAACAAGAAGAGATAAGAAAGCCTTCCTCAGTGATCAATGCAAAGAAATAGAGGAAAACAATAGAATGGGAAAGACTAGAGATCTCTTCAAGAAAATGAGAGATACCAAGGGAACATTTCATGCAAAGATGGGCTCGATAAAGGACAGAAATGGTATGGACCTAACAGAAGCAGAAGATATTAAGAAGAGGTGGCAAGAATACACAGAAGAACTGTAATGGAACAACAGACTGGTTCCAAATAGGAAAAGGAGTATGTCAAAGCTGTATATTGCCACCCTGCTAATTTAACTTATATGCAGAGTACATCATGAGAAACGCTGGGCTGGAAGAAGCACAAGCTGGAATCAAGATTGCCAAGAGAAATATCAATAACCTCAGATATGCAGATGACACCATCCTTATGGCAGAAAGTGAAGAGGAACTAAAAAGCCTCTTGATGAAAGTGAAAGAGGAGAGTAAAAAAGTTGGCTCAAAGCTCAACATTCAGAAAATGAAGATCATGGCATCTGGTCCCATCACTTCATGGGAAATAGATGGGGAAACAGTGGAAACAGTGTCAGACTTTATTTTGGGGGGCTCCAAAATCACTGCTGATGGTGACTGCAGCCATGAAATTAAAAGACACTTACTCCTTGGAAGAAAAGTTTGGCCAACCTAGATAGCATATTGAAAATCAGAGACATTACTTTGCCAACAAAGGTCCATCTAGACAAGGCTTTGGTTTTTCCAGTGGTCATGTATGGATGTGAGAGTTGGACTGTGAAGAAGGCTGAGCACCAAAGAATTGATGCTTTTGAACTATAGTATTGGAGAAGACTCTTGAGAGTCCCTTGGACCTCCAGGAGATCCAACCAGTCCATCCTAAAGGAGATCAGTCCTGGGTGTTCATTGGAAGGACTGATGCTGAAGCTGAAGCTCCAATACTTTGGCCACCTCATGCGAAGTGTTGACTCATTGGAAAAAACTCTGATGCTGGGATGGATTGGGGCAGTTAGAGAAGAGGACGACAGAGGATGAGATGGTTGGATGGCATCACCAACTCGATGGACTTGAATATGAGTGAACTCCGGATGTTGGTGATGGACAGGGAGGCCTGGCATGCTGTAATCAAGGGGTTGCAAAGAGTCGGACATGACTGAGCAATTGAACTAAACTGAACTGAATGATTATCAACATTGATTTGAGCATCTTTTCAGGTATTTATTGGCCACTGGTATATCTTCTTCATAGAAATATCTAAACAAGTCCTTTGCTCATTTTTTAAATAGAATATTTGTTTTTGTTGTTGAGTTTTAGAAGTTCTCTATATATTCCAGATATTAATCCCTTATCAGATAAATGATTTGTAAATATTTTCTCCAATTCTGAAGGTTTCTTTTTTATTCTATTGTCTTTTGATATTCTTCTTTGATGCATAACAGTTTGAAATTTTTTCATGAAGTCCAACTTGTTAATTTTCTTCTTTTGGTGCCTGAGGCTTTACTGTGATAGGCAGGAAATCATTGACAAACTCAATGCTGTGAAGATTTTGTCCTATATTTCCTTTTAAGAGTTTTATAGCTTTAGGTTTCTGACAAATTCTGAGTTAAATAGATAGTGTTAGTAAAGTGTCTAACTTCTTCCTTTTGCCTGTGAATATTCAGTTTTCCAGCACCATTTGTTGAAAGGCTATCTTTCTGTATTGGAAGGTCTTGATATCTCTGTCAAAAATCATCTAACTGTAATATGCAAAGATTTATTTCTGAGTTTCTATTCTATCCCACTGGGCTATATGTCTGTTTTTATGTCAGTACCACACTCTTTTGAATATTGTAGCTTTGTAGTAAGTTTTGAAATAGAAAATCTGAGTCTTCCAGGCTCATTCTTTTTTAATACTCTTTTGGCTCTTCTCAGTTCAGTTCAGTCGCTCAGTCGTGTCTGACTCTTTGCGACCCCATGAATCACAGCACGCCAGGCCTCCCTGTTCATCTCCATCTCCCAGAGTTCACTCAGACTCACGTCCATCGAGTCTGTGATGCCATCTAGCCATCTCATCCTCGGTTGTCCCCTTCTCCTCCTGCCCCCAATCCCTCCCAGCATCAGAGTCTTTTCCAATGAGTCAACTCTTCTAAGTCCCTTGAAATTCCATATGAATTCTAGGATGTGTTTTTCTACTTGTTTCAAAAACATCATTGGGATTTTGATAGAAATTGTGTTGAATCCTTAGATCAGTTAGGGTATTATTGACATTTTAACAATATTGTCTTCCAATCCATGAGCATGAGACATGTTTTCACTTATTTATGTCTTCTTTAATTTCTTTCAATAATGTTTTGTAGTCTTCATTGTACAAGTCTTTTACCTCCCTGGTTAAGCTTATTCCTAAATATTTTATTTCTTTTGCTGCTATTATAAGCAAAACTGTTTTCATAATTTCCTTTTCAAATTGTTTGTTATTCGTGAATAGAAATAAAACTGATTTTTGTGTAGTGACTGTTTCTTGCTACCTTGCTGAATTCATTTATTAGTTCTGACAGTTTTGTGGAATCTTTTGACTTCTCAACATATAAAATTTTATCATCTCCAAACAGAGATAATTTGAGCTCTTCCTTTCTTTCCAATTCAGATACCTTTTATTTATTTGTATTGTCTAACTGACCCAGCTGGAATTTCTAGTACTATACTGAATCAAAATGATTAACATGGTCACCCTTGCTTTCTTCCTGAACTTAAAGTAAAAACATTCGGTCTTTCACCATTATGTTCGCTGTGGGATTTTCACACATGGTTTTTATTATGTTGAGGTAGTTTTCTTCTATCCCTAATTATTTTAGTGTTTTTATCACAAAAGGATGTTGAATTTTGTCAAATTCTTTTCCTGTGTCAGTTTAAATGATCTTGTTTTGTTTTGTTTTTCCTTTCATTCTGTTAATGAGGTATTATGTATTATCAATACACTGATTGATTGATTTTCAGATGTTGAAACATCCTTTGATTCTAGGAATACATCCCACCCAGTCATGTAATATAAAGCTCTCAATGGGCTGCTGAATTTATTTTACTAGTATTTTACTGAGATTTTTGTTGCTTCAGTGTTCACAGGGGACACTGACCCTTCATTTTCTTATATGTCTTTGTCTTTGGTATCAGGGCAATGATGATCTCATAAAATGAGCTAGGAAGTATTCACTTCTCAATCTTTTGGAAACGTTTAAGAAGTGTTATTGGTTCTTCTTTAAATGTTTACCAATGAAGCCATCAGGTCCAGAGCCTTTTGTTGTTAGATTTCTGATCACTAATTCAATCTCCCTACTAGATATAGACTTATTCAAAATTTCTGCTTTTTCATAACTTAGTTTTGATAGAGTTTGTGTTTCTAGGGTGTTTATCCACATCATCTAGATTATTCAGCTTGTTGGCATGCAACTGTTCATAGTTCTTTTTTATAATCTTTTTACTTACTATAGAAAGAAACAGTATGAATGTCCTTACTCTGTTGATAACTTGAGCCTTCTCAGTTTTTTCCTTAGTTCATCTAGCTAAGTGTCAACTTTGTTGATATTTTAAAAGAATCAACTTTTTATTTCATTAAATATCTCTATTGTTTTTCTATCCTCAACTGCATGTATCTCTGCTCTAATATTTATTACATTTGTCCTCTACTATCATTAGGTTTACTTTGTCCTTCTTTTTCTAGTTCCTTAATTTACCAAGCTAGATTGTTGACTTGAGAGCTCTCTCGCTTTGTTTTGTTTTAATGTAAGAATTTATAGCTATTAATTTCTTTAGTACTGCTAAAGCAAATCTGTGTCCTGTCAGTTTTTGTTATATTACATTCTCATTTTCATTAATATCTATGTATTTTCCAGTGTCCCTTGTGATTTCTTCTTTAATCCACTGGTTGTTTAAACTGTTTTGTTTGATTTCTACAAATTTGGAAATTTTCCAATTTTACTTCTGTTACATTATTTTCAGCACACTGTGGTTGGAGATGATACTTTGAATGATGTCTATCATTTAAAATCTATTGAGACTTAATTCATAGGCTAATATATCCTGGAAAATGCCCCATATGCATTTAAGAAGGTGTATACTATTGTTGCTAGGTAGAGTGTTCTGTATGTATCTGCTGGATCTAGTTGATTTATTATGTTGCTTAGGTTCTCTGTTTCCTTACTTAGCTTCTGCCTGGTTTTCTATCCATTATTGAGAGTAGGGTATTGAAGTAAAAGCAGAAAATTTTCACATTTCCAAAAGGATAAAAGCTGGTTTTAGAAAAAGCAGAGGAACCAGAGATCAAATTGCCAACATCCGCTGGATCATCGAAAAAGCAAGAGAGTTCCAGAAAAACATCTATTTCTGCTTTATTGACTATGCCAAAGCCTTTGACTGTGTGGATGACAATAAACTGTGGAAAATTCTGAAAGAGATGGGAATACCAGACCACCTAACCTGCCTCTTGAGAAATCTGCATGCAGGTCAGGATGCAAGAGTTAGAACTGGACATGGAACAACAGACTGGTTCCAAATAGGAAAAGGAGTACGTCAAGGCTGTGTATTGTCACCCTGCTTATTTAACTTATATGCAGAGACGTTGCAAAGAGTTGGACACAACTGAGCAACTGAACTGAACTGAAAAAAAAGAGTTAATTTAGTTGAAGGCTGTGTGGAGGAAGCTGGTATTGAAAAATTATGAGAGGTCTGATTATATAAAAATGTGATCAGAGACCAAGGACTTGGAACAAATCCTATAGACCAGAGATTGGAAAATATTCACTGTAAAGTAATTAATAGTAGTAAATGTTTAAATAAGATAGTAAATGTTTTAGATTTTGTGGGCCTCATCTCTGCTGCAAGTGCTCAATTCTGCCATTATAGATGAAGAGAGTCATGTTCATTCGCTAAGTAGTGTCTGACTCTTTGCAACCCCATGGACTGCAGCATGCCAGCCTCCTCCAACCTCTACTATCTCCCGAATTTTGTTCAAATTCATGTCCACTGAGTCAGTGATGGTGTCTCACCATCTGATCCTCTGCCTTCTTCCAATTTTGCCTTTAGTCTTTCCCAGCATCAAGGTCTTTCCCAGTGAGTCGACTCTTCACATCAGGTGGCTTCAGCCATTGGAGCTTCAGCTTCAGCAACAGTCCTTCCAATTAAGACTTATTTCCTTTAGGATTGACTGGTTTGATCTCCTTGATGTCCAAGGGACTCTCAAAAGTCTTCTCTAGCAAAATTCAAAAGCATCAGTCCTTTGGTGTTCAGCCTTCTTTATGGTCCAACTCTGACATCCATACATGACTACTGGAAAAACTATAGCTTTCACTGTTTGTACATTTGTTGGCAGTGACAGCTTTTTAATATGCTGTCTAGGTTTGTGATAGCTTTCCTTCTAAGGAGCAAACATCTTTTATTTTCATGGCTGAAGTCACAATCCACAATTATTTTGGAGCCAAAGAAAATAAAATCTGTCACCGTTTTCACTTTTTCCCCCTATTTGCCATGAAGTGATGGGACTGGATGCCATGGTCTTAGTTTTTTTTTTTAATGTTGAAAGTAGTCATAGACAATGTATTAATGAATGAATGTACCTGTGTACCAATAAAATTGTATACATAATGAAATTTGAATTTCATATAATTTTTATACAGCAGGAAATAGTATTATTTTTCCTTCAACCATTAAAAATATAAAAATCATTCTTGGCTCACAAGCCATACAAAAGCTGGAGGAGGGTCAGATTTCAGTTGCAAGTCATAGTCTGCTAAACCCTGCCATATCAATGGGACACAATGGGAGTTTTCTGAATAGAAGAGGATTTGGAGCACCAGCGGTAATTAGTGTTCTATATATTAAACTGACAAATTTCACAGACAGACATTTGCAGACGGGCAACTGGACAAAAGGAGAATAAGGAACACACCTATGTCTTCACATAAGGGCTTGGACTGTTTTGTTCCAAGAACACAAGAAAGAGGAAAACTATACAAAATGAGTGGAGAGTTAAGAGAGTCATTAGGTTAACTGGAATATTTTAAAGACTAGTATATTGAAGGAATAATGGTATTTATAATGAAATTAGAGCAGTCTCAAAGGTAAAAGTTAGCCCGTGTCATCAATTCCTAACTCAACAGCAATAGATTATTAAGATCTCAAGTAACACACATAATTCAGAGATGCAATTACATCTGTTTAGATTTTCCTATGTGATCTCTCATAATTTCTCTCTAAAATACAAATAAATAGAACAAAACAAAAGCTGGAAGACTAGTTATTGACAAGATCTGAGGATTTCCATAAACTGTAAATCCATGGATAATACTGGCAAAGGGATACTACTTTGCACGTATGGCTCAAAGATAATCAAAATATGAATTCAGCTTCCTACAAAATATATCAACTGGCTGAGAATCTTGTGGTATGTTCCAACCATTACAGAAACACAATAGACATACAAACAAACCAAAAATGAATTTTTGTCTCTCTATAGGAGAAATTGACAAGATTTTTCTGTATAAAGTCAGATAATAAATTTTAAGCCTCATGGACTAGAGAGACTTTCTGCAGCTGTTCAACCCTGGTATCATCACATGGAAGCAACCACAGATAATACATGAACAAAAGGGCATGACTGTCATTTAATCAAAGTTTATTTACAAAATCAGATGATAACATCATTTGGTGACTCCTGCTCTATAGTGTATCTGGATTTTTTTTTTTTTTTT
>SJYT01049580.1:50998-61531 GCA_006410635.1 Cephalophus harveyi
CATTTTGAAAATTAAAAATTATTGTGATATATTTTCCAAAGGCAGATCTCTTTCAAACCCTGAAAAAAACATATACTTCCAAAATCTGTATTACTACTACTACTTCAGAAAAATGATTTCTAGTGACTCCAGCCCAGTACTTTCTTTTTCATAGTATCTTTTATTGTTTTCAGTCAAATTCACATGGTTATTATCTTAATAACATATGACTTTGTTTTATTATGATTCATACATGTAAGTGCTTTGATGACAGAGACACTTAATAAATGTCTTTTATTATCACTATATTTAAATATTTTCCTGAACACAGAAAGTGTGCAATAAATGTTTGTTAATTGATTTCACTGGACAGTTGAGAAAGGTGGTAGACTGAAAATTAAGGGACATGAGTTCTTGACCACTATTAAAAAGGTTTAATGATTCTTGGCATGTCAATTTACTATTATCTGCCTTCATTAAATGAGTTAGTATTAAAACATTTCTACGATTCTTTCCAGTGCTAACATTGTATGATTTAACTAATAGGGAAAGAAAAGACATCCCTCAGTACACTAGAAAATTTCCCTCCATGTGCAGCAACACTGGTTTCTTTGAATGTCAAGGACTCGAACAGATTGTGCATTGTTGAGAAAAGAGTCACCCTCAATTACTCATCAATGATGGAATTTGCGGTTTATTCTCAGTAACTTAGTGTTTCCTTACTACCACCCACCCAGATCCAGGGGGGATATATATGTGTCTGAGTATGTGTGTATATTTGCCTCTCTGACGACATTCCAAGACTAATATAAACACCTCCTAAATTACCCATTACTCTGTGTCACTTCTTTTTTCCATTAGAAAGAGGTAGCCTATATTTATATTTCAAGTTCTGACACTCTACCCTTTCTATCACCCCTCTCTTTCTCAAAGACTGATGTCTTCCTCTATCCTATATATGGACCACATTGCAAATATTTCTTTAAACTTAGGTATTGGCATGACTATTCTATACTTAATTTATTATATTAAATATAATATTTAATTAAATTAATTATTTGGTATAATTAATTGTTTAATGAATAGTTGGTTTAGTATATTCAATATAATTACATTTAATTAACATTACTGTATAAATAAAAAACTGAGAGAACATACCCCAACAGATAAACAGTGAGGAAGATCATGCATGATTTTTATATTTTACTTTTTGTGTTCCTATTTTCTACAGTTTTATGGATTGTAAACATACTAATTATTTATGCACATACCCACACACACCCTCAATTAAGTGGAATCAAAATCAAAGTTCACATAACTCTTTACTACTCTATATTTTATGAAAAAGTTCAAATAAATATATATAAATTTACTCTAAAAACAAATATCTTAATGTATGATTTCAAGTTGTTGACATCAACCCTGGATTCAATAATAAGTCTGAACCTGTAAGAGCTCAAAATATGTTCATTTTCAGAATAGTATAATTATTTAGACAAGAAAGCAGAAAAGAATACTTTTTTCAATTATCATGGGCAAAATAAAACACCAGTTAAACAGAAAACTCAATCAGAACATGTTCTCTAAACATCCATTACTCAGGCAAGTTTCTTGTACAGAAGTGTCTATATACATGTATATCCATTGTTGTTGTTCACTCATCCCGCACATCCAGCTCTTTGCAACCCCATGAACTGCAGCACGCCAGGGCTCCCTGTCCCTCACCATCTCCCAAAGTTTGCCCACGTTAATGTCTATCGCGTCACTGATGCCATCCAGCCATCTCATCCTCTGATGCCTTCTTCTCCTTCTGCTCTCAGTCTTTCCCAGCATCAGCATCCAGTGAGTCAGCTGTTCGCATCAGATGATCAAAATACTTGAGCTGCAGCATCTGTCCTTCTAGTGAGTAGTCAGGGTTGGTTTCCCTTAAGATTGACTGGTTTGATCTCCTTGCTATCCAAGGGACTTTCAGGAGTCTTCTCCAGCACCACAGTTTGAAGCCATCAATTCTTTGTCTTTCTGGTCCAGGTCTCACAACTGTACGTGACCACTGGGAAGACCATAGCCTTGACTATACGAACCTTTGTTGGCAGTGATGTCTCTGTTTTCAACACACTGTCTAGGTTTGTCATAGCTTTCCCGCCAAGAAACAAACATCTTCTGATTTCATGGCTGCAGTCACCATCCGCAGTGATTTTGGAGCCTAAGAAGAGGAAATCTGTCACTACCTCCACCTTTTCCCCTTCTATTTGTCATGAAGTAATGGGGCAGGATGCCAGGACCTTAGTTTCTTTTAAGCCAGCCGTTTCACTCTCCTCCTTCACCCTCATCAAGAGGCTCTTTAGTTCCTCTTCACATTCTGCCATTAGAGTGGTATCATCTGCATATCTGAGGATACTGATGTTTTTCCTGCTCATCTTGATTCCAGCTTGAAACTCATCCAGCCAGGCATTTCTCATGATGTGCTCAGTGTATAGGTTAAACAAACAGGGTGACAGGAGACGGCCCTGTTGTACTCCTTTCTCAGTCTTGAACCAATCAGTTGTTTTATACAGGGTTCTTTCTCACTGTTGCTTCTTGACCCACATACAGGTTTCTCAGGAGACAGGTAAGAGCCTGCTATTCTCATCTCTTTAAGAGCTTTCCACAGTTTGTTATAATCCACACAGTCAAAGGCTTTAGCATAGCTGATGAAACAGAGGTAGATGCTTTTCTGGAATTCCCTTTATATATATATACGTAAATAAGTCTAATTATTCACATTTATAAATTAAATACTGAAGTTCATACCCAGATTTAAAATGAATTTAAAGTTATGCTCTTACCAAGACTTTATATGATCATAACATGTTCCTTTGCTCTACTGCTGAACTTAAATGTACCCATCCAATAAAACCTATTTTATTGGATGTCCTTCCATAAAACATTCACATTTTATCATATGCAAAAGTCAGAATTTATGCTAAATATGTCACTATTTCCCTGAAGATAAATCCAAGTGAATTAAATATTAAATGATGTAGCAAAATGTATTACTGTAAAACAAAATTCCTCTAACAGTGTTAATAATCTCTAATGTTGATTAAGTAAATGGCTGTGCTTTACATTAACATTTTAGTCTCACTAAGGCCAACAGTCTAACTCTCTCTCACTCCTGTCAGTTCTTATTAGGTATGAAAAGAAGCACATTGTGCTTATGAGACAGGCTCTTTTCTACTCAGCATATAAAAACTCTTATTCTGTCTTAAATGTTACTGAATTTACCTTTGAATGTTTGATAAGACAATGATGGGCATTCATCAATAAGAGACTATCATGGCTTGCATATTTTAATTCCCAAAATCATTAATTAAACTCAAGCACCTAAAGGAATAAAATTTCCAACGAATTTAAAATTCTTGTTTTTCAGCTCCAGTTTATTTCCAGTAAGGTGTGAGCATCTATAAGGAAGGTAGGATATATTCATGTGCTGTGGTAACAAATTACCACCAAATTAGCAGCTTAAAATAATATCCTTTTATTAGGTTACAGTTTGGGAAGTGGAAAATCCAACCCACTTGTGGTGCAACTGCGTTCTATCTTCACAGTGTCACAAGGCCAAAATCAAGGTGTTACAAAAATGGGTTCTTAAGTGAAGCTTCTTGAAAAATATTTGTTTCCAAGCTCATTAAAAATATTGACAGAATTCAGCTCCTTATGGATAAGGTATGTCTTTGCTAGCTGGCCAACAGCCTGGGTGAGGGGTGGGGGTAGGGAGAAATCCAACCCACTTGAGGTGCAACTGGGTTCTATCTTCTGAGTCTCACAAGGCCAAAATCAAGGTGTCACAAAAATGGGTTCTTAAGTGAAGCTTCTTGAAAAATATTTGTCTCCAAGCTCATTAAAGATATTGACAGAATTCAGCTCCTTATGGATAAGGTATGCCTTTGCTAGCTGGCCAACAGCCTGGGTGAGGGGTGGGGGTAGGGGATACAGGTACAGCAGAGGCAACTCAGCTCCCTAAAGGCTGCACAGTCATTGGCATGTGCACCCCCCATATTCAAATCAACAAGAGAGCATCAAATCTCTGTGACTTCTCATTTTCTTACCCACTGGAAAAACCTCTTTTTTAAAGGAATTCTAAATAATTAGATGACGTCTACCTGGATAATCTCCCTATCTCAAGGTCAACTGTGCAAGGCTGCATAGTCATTGGCATGTGCACCCCCCATATTCAAATCAACAAGAGAGCATCAAATCTCTGTGACTTCTCATTTTCTTACCCACTGGAAAAACCTCTTTTTTAAAGGAATTCTAAATAATTAGATGACATCTACCTGGATAATCTCCCTATCTCAAGGTCAACTGTGCCATATAGCATAATCATTGAAAAATCCCCTGGAAAAGGGAATGCCTACCCACTCCAGTATTCTTGCCTGGGAAATCCCATGGACAGAGGAGCCTGGAGGGCTACAGTCCATGGAGTCACAACAGAGTCAAACACGACTTAGCGACTAAACAACAATCATAGGAATGATCTCTCATCGTATTCACAAGTTCCAGGAATTAAGAGTGCAGAATCTTGGGGAGTATTTTTAGAATTCTGCCTACCAAAGAGAGAACTGGAAAAATTGAGATGAGGCTCCAGATGTTAGCAATATTCTTGCCTGGGAAATCCCATGGACAGAGGAGCCTGGAGGGCTACAGTCCATGGAGTCACAACAGAGTCAGACACGACTTAGCGACTAAACAACAATCATAGGAATGATCTCTCATCGTATTCACTCTTAAGAGTGAAGAATCTTGGGGAGTATTTTTAGAATTCTGCCTACCAAAGAGAGAACTGGAAAAATTGAGATGAGGCTCCAGATGTTAGCATTTATGAACTTAGATACCAGCTAAAGATGTCTTACTGGAGGAAGGGCATCCAGGGGCACAACCTAAAGCTAATTCTATATTAGCGTTAGGAAAGGAGTGTCAGACCCTAACAATTTTTTTTTTTTTTTTTTTTTGCAAATTTCACCTTGGAGAATTGCTGAGAGCCTCTTATCATTTAGATGAGTCATTATAACACATTTTATCATCTGATAGTTATTCTTCAAAAATGCCCCTCTTCCAAAATGGCCCTATTATTCTCTATTGTCTGATTTATAAAATATATGCATCTAATTAGGCTTTCTTCTTGCTTTAACTTGGGTGTGTGTTGGGCGAGGGTGGTGATGAAGTCATTCTTCATTTCCTAGAACTTTGCAAAATAAAGCTGAATACTAAATAGCACCACTGCTTCCTGCTACCGGGTGGAGAATGGGAGTGAATCCTTTGCTCTGAGCACCTCTGTTAAATTTTTTCATTTCTGGTACAAAAGGCCAGGAGATCCACTTCTGGAGTCTGGTTCTGTGGGAGGTTTTTTATTGTTTTGTTCCCAAGCAATTAAAATAAGTCATGTTTCTCCTGGTTAACCACTAGCTGCTACAAGCTGAATACAATACCCACAGTCCTGCTGATGGAGAAGCAAGATGGGGGAATCAGTCAAGGCAGGCGTGAGGGGTGAGGAGCACTGAAGGGGTGGCTTTTCCCTACTGAGTGCAAGAAAGAAACAGAGGCCCGTGATTTCTTTCTGATAGTTGGTGGCATTCCCAAGCAATTAAAATAAGTCATGTTTCTCCTGGTTAACCACTAGCTGCTACAAGCTGAACACAATGCCCACAGTCCTGCTGATGGAGTAGCAAGATGGGGGAATCAGTCACGGCAAACATGAGGGGTGAGGAGCACTGAAGGGGTGGCTTTTCCCTACTGAGTGCAAGAAAGAAACAGAGGCCCGTGATTTCTTTCTGATAGTTGGTGGCAAAGACAACCCCGTGATTGTCATGTTCAGAGCCTCCAGTGTGTTAAGATGCATGGTGTGCTGCTTCAGGGCATTTATGTTTAAAAAGCTCAGTGGAGCAAGAAAAGATAAGGAAGCACACGAAGATTAATTCTGAAGTTCTTGTTAAAACCAAACACTTTAATCCTGAGAAAGAGGGGGGAAAATCTCTTTGTCTAGTACATTCAGCTGAGTTCATCTTCAAAATTACCAGGATGCTGACGCACATGCGGTGGCAAGGGAGGAAGTGTTTAACACAATTTCTTATGCTCTGAGTCAGGTTTCAGTTCATCTGCTGCATCTATTGTGTCTGTCACGTGTCAACAGATCTTTATTTGGAACTGATCACTATAATGATTTTGAGGTTAACTTGATGAATCAAAAGAACCAAACAGGGAGAAAACTGTTACAAAAATACAGGGGGAAAGAGTGTTTATTTCCTGGCATTCATTTATTTTTTCATGTTATTAGCTGTAAATGCAAAAACCAGGCAAAAAGCAAGAATGGATCACAGATGCCTTCCTGAAAACATACTCAAGACCACTTAATAAGGCTTTATGCACATAATTTTGAAATAGCACACATTTGTTGCCAATGTTTTATAAATTGGTTATAGTATTCAGTCAAAAGTCCCTCAACTGAGGAGTAAGTTCTTAGAGGGCAAGTATCATCTATGCTTCATTACCATTTTAAACCAAATGATATTTATTGTACATTTCTTTATTAGCAGACTGACAAGAAGGGAGAGAGGAAGGAAAGAGAAAAGGAGAGAGAGAGAGAGAGAAGGGACAAGGAAGAAAGGAAAGGAGGGAAGGTAGGACTGATTTGGAACACATTTTAGTCAGTTCAGTCACTCAGTCATGTCAGACTCTATGCGACCCCATGGACTGCAGCACAATAGGCCTCCCTATCCATCACCATCTCCCGGAGTTTAATCAAACTCATGTCCATTGAGTCAGTGATGCCATCCAACCATCTCATCCTCTGTCATCTCCTCCTCCCGCCTTCAATCTTTCCCAGCAACAGGGTCTTTTCAAATCTGTCAGTTCTTCGCATCAGGTGGCCAAAGTATTGGAGTTTCAGCTTCAGCATCAGTCCTTCCAATGAACACCCAGGACTGATCTCCTTTAGGATGGACTGGTTGGATCTCCTTGCAGTCCAAGGGACTCTCAAGAGTCTTCTCCAACACAACAGTTCAAAAGCATCAATTCTTCAGCACTCAGCTTTCTTTATAGTCCAACTCTCACATGCATACTTGACTACTGGAAAAACCGTAGCTTTGACTAGAGGTACCTTTTTTGGCACATTTAGAGATTTACTATAAGTCACAGAAGGAGATTAAGAAGGCAAACACTGATAGATCTCCAACTCTATGCACACACATTTGATCACAAGCACCTGATAATTCAATACTTTGGTCCACAACTTATTAACCTATAGGGAGTCAGCTTCTTAAGTAAATGAGTTTTCAAGCTTTGTCTTGCACTGGAATTTTAGTCATTAAGTTTGTGAGCAGATTCTGGAAAGGCTCGTCAGAAGCAACTACTCACAGTTGTTAGATAGTCTCTTTTACAGATTAGCCATAGCAGCGCAGTGAAACACAAGAGATCCATTTGGGGCCTTCCTGATATAAACTCTAGTTACACATGGCCTGAGGGAAATTACGCTAAAGAAAAAAATTGTTATTTCTCTACAGTAGCTCAAGGACAGTGATTTCATGAAAAAAGAGACTCTGATAAACGGTCCTATAATATTTGCATTTGGTGTTTCATTTGGAGATGCCCAACACCACAAAGAACTTTATGTTTCAACAGATGCCAAAAGGGTCTTCTGCAGAGAAAGCTACAGAAACCTGCCCAAGTTTGTTCCTTTTGTCAGCAAGCTCTAGAAGAGATAACAACTCAAGAACGTGAAGCATCTTTAATCTACCCCCTTCTTAGTTAACAGATGCAAATGTCTGCCCCAGATTTCATCAGATAAAGAAGAGTTAAAATAAGTTATCTGGAAGTATCTGAGGAGATATCCAGAACACATTTAGGAAAATTATGAGAGTAATGGAGCAGATTCATGTTCTTTCCAGAATGAACCTGAGCCTTGGTCAGAGGCAAAGTGGAAGGGTGGGTGCTGTCACTCCTCCTTTCTACACTCATTGTATAACACTGCTGTGAACCCGGAGCACTCCTACTCATGAAGAGAGAAGCAGCTTTAACTGCTTTAAAAAAAAAAAAAAATACCCGTGAGTATTTTTCATTCTGAGGTAATTCACAAGGAGGTGGTGATTTAGTCACTAAGTCGTGTCCAACTCTTGTGACCCCATGGACTATAGCCCAGCAGACCCTTCTCTGTCCATGGGGTTTTCCAAGCAAGAATACTGGAGTGGGTTGCCATTTCCTTCCCCAGGGCATATTCCCGACCCTCGGATTGAACCTGGTCTCCTGCACTGCAGGCAGATTCTTTACTGGCTGAGCCGCCAAGGCAGCCTGATTCACAAGAGAAAACCTATTTGCCAGCATTTGACTAAATCATAATTTCAGAATTCTTCATCGGTCTTCCCTGAGCTGCACACAAACCTCATATTATATATGCAGTCATTGTTTTTAAATTGAAGTATAGTTGACATATAATATTATATTAGTTTCACATGTACAATATGGTGATTTGATACTTTAATAGATTACATACCATACACACACACAAAAGCTAAAAATGGATTAAAAATTTAAATGTAAAGACCCAAAACCATAATCTGACAATAGTTTATATATTATATCTTTCAGGTAGTTCAGATTCTTTATATATAATTTAGATTTTATCCTACTTTATGCTTCAGCTTCTCTCATTTTGAACCACAATATTCTCTCTGGATCTTTTTAATGGCTTCACACTAATTGGGCAGTTGTGAAATAGACTCATCAAGGAATGTAGTGGTTTTCAAGAATGCCAAGTTACTGAAAGTCTGGCTTTGATTATCTATTAAGAAAAAACAAAAACACTGTTGATCGTTATTTATGATGCTTCATTCTACAATGTGGGAAACATTCCCTCAGATGAAAGTGAGTCATTTAACATTTATATTTCTCAAAAGATATTCACTGAGGGAGTGAAAGCATACGCCAATTAATGGGAAGGATCTGTCTAGAGATAAGAAACATTAAAATGAGATCTAAAGAACTTCTTTTGACCTCAAAGCACATAAACTATAAGGCTTGCAAACATTGTCACTCTCATAGCCAGTTTATAAAGTGTGTCCAATTCAGTAATTATGCCTTAGAAAAAATGAACTAACAAGACCCAAAGCTAAAATGCCACTCCAACTGGTGTCTTCACTCTACAGAAGGAAGTACCTCTACAAAAGCACTGCAGACTTTACAGCCTTTAATAGCTTCTTCCTTACTTTTTATTCCCATATTAAAACCTCATATTTACTTCAACTCTCAGAGCTAAAAGAATGGAAATTTTTAGATAAAATCATATATAAAAATAAGCAAACTTCCTTAGGGTCTGGACCACCAATGGACGTGATATTACTACCAGACATGCCACCATTGGAAAAACAGAGCAGAAGGCTGATTGGACTTGATGAATTCTGTGCATCACATATTGACAGACAGCCTACTAGCTAGGAGACCTTAAAATGGCCACTGATCCTCCCTCAGTTCAGTTCAGTTCAGTTGCTCAGTCGTGTCCGACTATTTGCGACCCCATGAATAACAGCACGCCAGGCCTACCTGTCCATCATCAAATTATGGAGTCTACTCAAACTCATGTCCATCGAGTCGGTGATGCCATCTAGCCAGCACATCCTCTGTCATCCCCTTCTCCTTCTGCCTCCAATCCTTCCCAGCATCAGGGTCTTTTTCCAATGAGTCAACACTTCACATGAGGTGGCCAAAGTATTGGAGTTTCAGTTTCAGCATCAGTCCTTCCAATGAACACCCAGGACTGATCTCCTTTAGGATGGACTGGTTGGATCTCCTTGAATTCCAAGGGACTCTCAAGAGTCTTCTCCAACACCACAGTTCAAAAGCATCAGTTCTTCGGTGCTCAGCTTTCTTCACAGTCCAACTCTCACATCCATACATGATGATTAGAAAAACCATAGCCTTGACTAGATGGACTTTTGTTGGCAAAGTAATGTCTCTGCTTTTCAATATGCTATCTAGGTTGGTCATAACTTTCCTTCCAAGGAGCAAGTGTCTTTTAATTTCATGGTTGCAATCACCATCTACAGTGATTTTGGAGCCCCAAAAAATAAAGTCTGACACTGTTTCCCCATGTATTTCCCATGAAGTGATGGGACCAGATGCCATGATCTTAGTCTTCTGAATTCTGAGCTTTAAGCCAACTTTTTCACTCTCCACTTTCACTTTCATCAAGAGGCTTTTGAGTTCCTCTTCACTCTCTGCCATAAGGGTGGTGTCATCTGCATATCTGAGGCTACTGAAATTTCTCCCGGCAATCTTGATTCCAGCTTGTGCTTCTTCCAGTCCAGCGTTTCTCATGAGGTACTCTGCATAGAAGTTAAATAAGCAGGAGGACAATATACAGCCTTGACATACTCCTTTTCCTATTTGGAACCAGTCTGTTGTTCCATGTCCAGTCCTAACTGTTGCTTCCTGACCTGCATACAGGTTTCTCAAAAGGCAGGTCAGGTGGTCTGGTAGTCCCATCTCTTTCACAATTTTGCACAGTTTATTGTGATCCACACAGTC
>SJYT01049580.1:61564-96428 GCA_006410635.1 Cephalophus harveyi
CTTCCTACTTTTGCATTCCAGTCCCCTATAATGAAAAGGACATCTTTTTTGGGTGTTAGTTCTATAAGGTCTTGTAGGTCTTCATAGAACTGTTCAACTTCAGGTTCTTCAGCATTACTGGTTGGAGCATAGGCTTGGATTACCGTGATATTCAATGGTTTGCCTTGGAAACTGAACAGAGATCATTCTGTTGTTTTTGAGATTGCATCCAAGTACTGCATTTCAGAGTCTTTTGTTGAGCATGATGACTACTCCATTTCTTCTAAGGAATCCTGCCCACAGTAGTAGATATAATGGTCATCTGAGTGAAATTCACCCTAAAGCTCAGCTAAAAAATGCTAAATGTTTACTATGTACCATGGACAAAAATGTGAATATAAAACCTACTTTTGCTATGAACAAGGTCTAAACAGGAGACTGGGAGACCAGAAATGATGAGGTTCCTAGGGCATGTAGTGAAGACAGAGCTCTTCTTTCTCAAAAATTTATTTTCTATAAACATGCTTTGTAAACCTCTATGTAACAAAAATGTGTATCAGTTCAGTTCAGTCACTCAGTCGTGTCTGACTATTTGCGACCCCATGAATCACAGCACGCCAGCCCTCCTGTTCATCACCAACTCCCAGAGTTCATTCAAACTCACGTCCATCGAGTCGGTGATGCCATCCAGCCATCTCATCCCCTATCATCCCCTTCTCCTCCTGCCCCCAATCTCTCCCAGCATCAGAGTCTTTTCCAATATTGCATATAATCACTGTTTATTTAGTGCCTGTTGCATGCCGACAGTGTAATCATACATATCCTATCAAATCTTAATGGACTATGATTTTATACATGAATATTAATAAACTGGACTTCATGGATGTTAAATCACGTGTTCAAGATATTAACTTCTAACAAATTTCAGAAATAGAATTTGAAACTGGATCTGACAGAAGAGTACCCCCTGGTCAACCGCCAACATGCTATAGCACTTCTTACGTGCTTCTCATAAGAATAAAGTGGAGGTCTTCCTTAAAGTAATGTGCCATGTCTCAAGTATATGCTAGGTCTTTCACCATGGTATCTACCTCCACTGGCTAATTCCAAATCTTGTTTCTGTAGCATCTAATCATGGGGTAAGAGAGTCTGGAAAGATGACTGAAACTACATCAGTAAGAGTTATTCTCTATTCATCCAGAGCATATCTTAGATGTGACCAGCCTAGTTAGGGTGGCGAAAGAGAAAATCATAATCCACATGATGCAGTATAGAAGGCATCCTGACCCTGTCCACACCTCTGTGTCAGAAGAGATTTTGAATGTCACAGTATTAGTGTGTGTGATTTTCTATTTACGTATCATTTCATTCATGAATGCTTGGAACATGATCTTTCAGTTCAGTTCAGTCAGTCAGTTGTGTCCAAGTCACTGTGACCCCATGGACTGCAGCACACCAGGCTTCCCTGTCCATCATCAACTCCCAGAGCATGCTCAAACTCATGTCCATCGAGTTGGTGAGTTGGTGAGATCCAACCATCTCATCCTCTGTCATCCCCTCCTCCTCGCCCTTCAAACTTTCCCAGAGTCAAGGTCTTTTCCAATGAGTCAGTTCTTTACATCAGGTGGCCAATGTAAAGGAGTTTCACCTTCAACATCAATCATTCCAATGAATATTCAGGACTGATTTCATTTAGGATACTGGTTAGATCTCCTTGCAGTCCAAGGGACTCTCAAGAGTCTTCTCCAACACCACAGTTCAAAGGCATCAGTTCTTTGGCGCTCAGCTTTTTTTATAGTCTAACTCTCACATCCATACATGACTATTGGAAAATCATAACTTTGACTAGATGGACTTTGTTGCCAATGTCTCTGCTTTTTAATATGGTATCTAGGTTGCTCATAGCTTTTCTTCCAAGGAGCAAGCATCTTTTACTTTCATGGCTACAGTCACCATCTGCAGTGATTTTGGAGCCCCCAAACATAAAGTCAGCCACTGTTTCCACTGTCTCCCCATCTATTTGCCATGAAGTGATAGAATCAGATGCCATGATCTTAGTTTTCTGAATGTTGAGCTTTAAGTCAACTTTTTCACTCTCCTCATTCACTGTCATCAAGAGGCTCTTTAGTTCTTCTTCACTTTCTGCCATAAGGGTGGTGTCATCTTCATATCTGGAGTTATTGATATTTCTCCCAGCAATCTTGATTCCAGCTTGTGCTTCATCCGGCTGAGCATTTCACATGATGTACTCTGCATATAAGTTAAATAAGCAGGGTGACAATATACAGCCTTGATGTACTGCTTTCCCAATTTGGAACCCCTCTGTTCCACATTTAGTTCTAACTGTTGCTTCTTGATCTGCATACAGATTTCTCAGGATGCAGGTAAGGTCATCTGTATTCCTGTCTCTAAGGATTTTCCAGTTTGTTGTGATCCACACAGTCAAAGGCTTTGGTGTAGGAAATAAAACAGAAGTAGATGTTTTTCACAAGTTTTCTACAAGTTTCTAGAGGTTTTTCTGCCAAGTAGATGTTGGCAATTTGAATTCTCCTCTGTCTTTTCTAAATCCAGATGGAACATCTGGAAATTCATGGTTCACGTACTGTTGAAGTCTGCTTGAAGAATTTTAAGCATTATTTTGCCGGCATGTGAGATGAGTGCAATTGTGTGGTAGTTTGAACATTCTTTGGCATTGCATTTATTTGGAATTGGGATGATAACTGACCTTTTCCAGTCCTGTGGCCACTGCTGAGTTTTACAAATTTGCTGGCATATTGAGTGCGGCACTTTCATAGGATCATCTTTTAGGATTTGAAATAGTTCAACTGGAATTCCATCACGTCCACTAGCTTTGTTCATAGTGATGCTTTCTAAGGCCCACTTGACTTCATATTCCAGGATGTCTGGCTCTAGGTGAGTGATCACACCATCATGTTTACTTGAGTCATGAAGATCTTTTTTATATAGTTCTTCTGTGTATTGTTGCCACTTCTTAATATCTTCTGCTTTTGTTAGGTCCATATCATTTCTGTCCTTTATTGTGCCCATCTTTGCATACTCTGTTAGCCTTTGACTTGCTTTATTTTGTACTTCAAGCCCAACTTTGCTGTTACTCCAGGTATCTCTTGACTTCCTACTTTTGTATTCCAGTTCCCTATAGTGAGAAGGACATCTTTTTTCGGTGTTAGTTCTAGAAGGTCTTGTAGGTCTTCATAGAAATCATCTCTAGCTACTCAAAAATAATAATAATAAGACCACTCAAAAACTAAAGCAAAAACTCAGACAAAAGCAAAAAGGAACACAATTCAGTTTCAGAGAAAATGTCACTTTCCAAATCTGGAAAGAATAGAGGTAATGGTGGCCTAAGAACAAAGAAATAATGTGTAAAATCCAGAATGATCTGGCAAAACGTTCTTAAATAAAATGAAGTTCTTGTTCCCAAAATATAGGAAGAGGAAAATCACTTCAGAGTGGGAAGTAGGGGAGAAACATGCTATCAGTAATTGAGAAAAAAAATTGTTTTTGCTGAAGAATGAATCACTGACTACAAGAGTACAGTGAAAGATACTACTGAGAATGAGCATTTTCCATGTTCGCAGCTCTGTGGTGACTATGAACTTTAAAGACCTACTTTGGGGGAGGGGAAGAGAGGAATAGCATTGTGATTGGTGGGTGATATAGATTAGTCCAGAGCACCATGAGAACACTTTGTCAAACACAACAGTATTTAGACAAGAAAGAGAAGGAAAGGCTTCCCAGAAGAGGTTTCAGCTATTCTAAGGCTGGAATAATGTGTGAAATTACTCAGGCAAAGGAAGAGATGAAGGACTTGGAGTCAAAAATGCAGAAGACATTTCAGAAGTTCCATGAGCCGTTCAACAAATGAGAGATCTCAAGCCATTGTTTTCCGGCCAGTGACATTTAAGAAACAGTCTACAACGTTGTCACATTGAGGCAAATATGCGTGCATCTCCCACTCAAACTGACTCTCATTTGGTAGTGATAAGCCTCCAAAACAATGGATAGTGTAAGGAGTAGGAAAACCACTGACTTCAGAATCAGACCAATTTGGATTTAAATCCATGTTCCACAACCCTTATCTGAGTGAACCTGGGAAAACAGTCTGACTTCCTTGAATCCTGACTGTCTTTGGCAGCTTCTTCATAGGCATATCATGAGAATTAGATGGTGTCCTATATGATTGAATATAATGCATTATGTAGATTCAGTGCTTAATAAATACTGATATTATAGTTATTGCCAATACATATGAAAGAACATTAAACTTGGAATCTAGAGACATTAAATATGTGACATTATATAAAGTGCTAAGTCATTCAAACCCAATTTGCTCATTTATTAAAAAACAAAAAAATTCAGCTATAAGATTGTTTTATAATAGGAATCACATGTGGTAATACCTAAGAATGCACCTAGCACAGTATCTAGCATGTACAAGAGCACTAGTAAATTTTACTTAAATGTGAGTCTGAAATACCTATGTTTAGAGACATAAAGTTGAATACAAAATGTGCTTTTGTGAATAATATTAGTAAATTATTACTTTTAGTGTTCTTCTGTGTTGGGCATCTTTTAGATATTTTATATATACTTTCTCATTTGGTCCTAAAGATCATCCTTTTATTTTCTTGAGAATTACTGCTCAAGTTCTCACAGCAATCTTTTGACCATTTGAACATCATCTTTAAAAGGCTTCATAATTTTCAAGGGTTCTTTGTTTCACTACGTGGAAGGATCTAAAGATTAGCCCTCAAAAGTGGAGAAGAGTCCAAGTATGAAACAGTTCCAGAGAAATAACATCATCATCTATCTACCAACACCAAAGGACTGTTGTACCTTTAAGGTGGGACAGACATCCCTAACCTCTTAGAACCCACACTGTAGTTCAAGGAAATAGATCATGTAAACAGATTCATATTCTTGATGTGGGATGTACTAGAGATATATTGATAGTGCAGTTATTAGAGTTAAATGAATTCTAAGATTAAAACTGCATCTGACTGAAGTGATAAAGGAAGCATTCTAGAAGAGAACAGGACCTGAGTGAGAGTTTGAAGAATATGAGGGCCCCTGATAGGCAGAGATGGGTGGGAGGTATTCTAACCTGAAGAAAACATATGGGCTAACAACCAGAACATTAAGAATATTCTGGGGATGATGAGAGGTAACTTTGGACTGAAATATGGGAACATGGTGAACAACTGGGCTGAATAGGTGAATTAGAACCACATTTAAAGTGGCCTTGACTACTAGGATTAATGATAACTATAACCAGAGTTACAATAATCATAACTCCCGTTTATTATCACTCATCAAATATCAAGAGCTCTTCTCACGTGGTGCTACTCATAAAGAACCCACCTGCTAATGCAGGAGACATAAGAGACACAGGTTCAATCCCTGGGTTTGAAAGATCCCCTAGAGAAGGGCATGGCAACCCACTACAGTATTCAAGCCTGGAGAATCCCCATGGACAGAGGAGCCTGACAGGCTACGATCCACAGGGTCACAAAGAGTTGGACACGACTGAAGTGACTTAGCACACAAGCAAATATCAGGAAGATCAGCAGTTAAATATTTAATTCCTCCAACCACTTTGTGAAGTGTATATTACTATCAATTTTTACACAGGAGGAAAACTGATGTTTAGGAAGTACTTACTCTCCCAAAGTCAGAAACCAACCTGAGGCAGAGCTGGGACCCAGGTCCATATCGATCTGATTCTAAAGATACGTTCTTAATGATTACAGACTCATTGCCTCTTGAAATATTCTAGTATTTATCTTGTGAAGGAAAGGAATTTACTTAAAGGCTTTTATCTGAAGCCCTCCCTGCCAGTTTCTGATTATTAATTCTCAGTCCCCTCCTCCTTTGACCTATAAGCATTTACCAGAGTTGACCACTCCTTCTTCCTTGATAGACTTCTTAATTTGCCTTCCAGGGCAAAATACTACCTTGATTTTTTATGTGTTCACCTTCTCCACCTTCTCCTCAGCCTCCTACTGTTCAGTTCAGTTCAGCTCAGTCACTCAGTCATGTCTGACTCTTTGCGACCCCCACAAACTGTAGCACTCCAGGCCTCCCTGTCCATCACCAACTCCCAGAATTTACTCAGACTCATGTCCATTGAGTCAGTGATGCCATCCAAGCATCTCATCCTCTGTCATCCCCTTCTCCTCCTGCCTTCAATCTTTCCCAGCGTCAGGGTCTTTTCAAATGTGTCAGCTCTTGGCATGAAGTGGCCAAAGTACTGGAGTTTCAGCTTCAACATCAGTCCTTCCAATGAACACCCAGGACTTATTTCATTTAGGATGGACCAGTTGGATCTCCTCGCAGTCCAAGGGACTCTCAAGAGTCTTCTCCAACACCACAGTTCAAAAGCATCAATTCTTCGGTGCTCAGCTTTCTTCACAGTCCAACTCTCACATCCATACATGACCACAGGAAAAACCATAGCCTTGACTAGACGGGCCTTTGTTGGCAAAGTAATGTCTCTGCTATTTAATAAGCTGTCTAGGTTGGTCATAACTTTCCTTCCAAGGAGTAAGTGTCTTTTAATTTCATGGCTGCAATCACCATCTGCAGTGATTTTGGAGCCCAGAAAAATAAAGTCAGCCACTGTTTCCCCATCTATTTGCCATGAAAGTGATGGGACCGGATGCCATGATCTTTGTTTTCTGAGTTTTAAGCCAACTTTTTCATTCTCCTCTTTCACTTTCATCAAGAGGCTTTTTAGTTCCTCTTCACTTTCTGCCATAAGGGTGGTGTCATCTGCATATCTGAGGTTATTGATATTTCTCCCAGCAATCTTGATTCCAGCTTGTGCTTCATCCAGCCCAGCATTTTTCCCCTGTTAGAGTAATTCAGCATCTCATATCATTTCTTTTTTTCCATCAACACACACTTCAATGGGTGAGCTTATCCAATTTGACTGCCTTTCAGTATTTTCTATATGCTAATGACTCATGAAGTGTTATCTCTAGCCCAGACCTTCCTCTAGAAGTCTAGAGTCATCAAACTAATTTCTTTACTTCTTCACTTGGTTGTCTGAAACCGAACTCCTGATTTTACCCTACACAAACCTATTCCTTTGCATTCTTTGACAGTGATTGTGTCATTACCATTGTTTAGGTCAAAACTGTGCCATCATCTTTGGCTTCTCATTTTGTTTTACACACAATTGTCTAGAACTTTGGATATGTTCAAAATAGCCAGAATTTGATCACTTCTGACTATTTTATCTGCTATGACCCAAGTCTGAGTCACCATCACCTCCCACTTGGACATGCAAGCCTCCTTCCTCCCACGCTACTTCTCCTCTTCCTCTGTGATGGTCTATTTTCCACGTAGTAACCATATCATTCCTTTCAAGCATACATCAGGTCAGTCAATGGCCCTAAATAGTGGCCCATCAATAATTCCCTTACTTAGTGGCTCGTTGGTAAAGAATCTGCCTGTCAAAAGGAGGGATAATAGATGAGAGTACCACTGCTGGGTCGGGAAGATCCCTGGAGAAGGAAATGGCAACTGCTCCAGTATTCTTGCCTGAAAAATCCTATGAAAAGAGGAGCCTGGTGGGCTACAGTCCATAGGGTCACAAAGAATCAGGCTTGACTGAGCAACTGAGCATGCATGCGCCCTACTTCACTCAATATTTCCATAGTAGCACTGACCACCTTTGTGTGTTTTCCAATTTACTCTAGATGTTTCTCTGGCCTGGAGAGTCCTTTCCCAAATATCTGCTTGGCTAGCTCTCTCACCTCTATCAAGACTCAGCTCAGAATACCTTCCCAAGGAGGTCTATGCTGATCATCCCATGATCATCCCTTAAAACTGCTGCTGCCCACAAGCACTCCTGATCTCACTTACCCTGATCTATTTTTCCCCCCACAGGGGTTACAACTTTCTAACCATATCATAAAAATTACTTTTTAATTTATATCGTTATTGTTTGTTGCCTACTTCCCTTAGTAGAATGTAAGCTCCTTGAGGGGATTTTTTTCTGTTCTGTTCACATTTCCCAGTTCTCAAATGACTATATATTGTCTGGTACAAAGAAGCATACAATAAGCATTTGTTTATACTTAGTGCTGAATAAATGAAACAAACAGATATGTAACACATGTTCTGTTCCCTTTGCTTGCTTTGTCTCCCTCTCTTTCTAGATAGATGTCTTCCAGCCGGAGGCGGGGTGGGGGGCGTTGTCTGGGGAGCCACTTCCTAGAGGGGACCAACTCGTGGAGCAGCCCTTCAGCGCTGGGGTAGACCAGTCTCCCCCTCCACTCCAAAAGGGACAACAGAGCTCTGAGGCTCCAGGCTGTGGACAGTGTTCCAGGAGGCCAGTGTCACCTGGGCCCTGCTACTCTGGTGCTCACTAGGAATGAGGGCCTGGAACAATTCCCATCAGCTAAAGGGGCTGGGGAGCAAGCATGAGGCAGTTTACAGGTTAGGAAATATCTCACAGGGGTGAAACTAGGGGTGCTGGTGGGGAAGGAGAAGGGCTCTGCTCTAGAACTTGGCCTGGGAGACACTGAGAAGGGTGGTGCCCCAGGAAGTCAGCTTCATTAGTGAGCAGCCCCTTCCCAGAATGCTCCAATCCTTTCTCTGAGCCTATTTTCTCACCCTTGTTTCGGCTAAAGTTACCCCTACCTAACCAGGCTCACAGCAGCCACAGGGTCTTTGTAGCACACAGATGAGAAGTCACCCTCTCCCTCCCCCTGGCCCCAGCAGCTCTCCATCGGGGCCTGGCACTCTGTGCGGCCTTGGTCCCATGCTGGCTTAGGCCTTCTGGAGTCAGGTGCTGCCCTGACCTCCTGTCTTCTGTTCTGCTGGGGCCACCAAAGACACTGTGACTAGAAAACCAACTTAGGCCCTTCCCTAAACCCACAGGGCAGGCATGAGCCTAGAAGGGTCCTTTACATACCCTGGCCTCTGGAACTTGGCAGAGAGGGGGTGCTTAGCTAGTTGGGCAGCCTGGACCAGGCTTCCTAAGGGAGTCAGGAGGCTCCAGAGAGGGTGGGGAGGGAGGAGGCAAAAACCAAAAACAAACATATAAACAAATAAACAAAACCTTTAAACTATGGCCTCTGGAACTTGGCAGAGAGGGGGTGCTTAGCTAGTTGGGCAGCCTGGACCAGGCTTCCTAAGGGAGTCAGGAGGCTCCAGAGAGGGTGGGGAGGGAGGAGGCAAAAACCAAAAACAAACATATAAACAAATAAACAAAACCTTTAAACTCTTAGATGAGAAATACTATTTACTTGATAGCTCTTTCAATGGAATATTTATTTTTGTCCTCCAAGTAAAGTAATTTACATATACTAAGAAGTGACTCCATCATGCCTGGACACTTTTTAAAACTTAGTAAGGGGGCAGATAAGTAAAGCAGATTGTCCTAGAGATGGAGGGCTTTCTACACCCAAACTTACACTGCAGGTGTATATCCAGTAAGTGATCAATAAATACTTGTGGAATAAAATAAATAACTACATTTCAGATTATAGTAGGTTTGAAGAATAGATAGCCAAGATTTGCCCTAGAAATAGGTATGGGGAAAAAGAATTGAAAATAATTAGGAAAAAGGAGGCTTTAACATCACAAAATAGCTATGATTCCCAAATAACAAGATTTCTTATATACATATTCACTGACAAAAGAGCAGGCTTAGAGGGATGAGTAGCCTGCTTTCCCTATGCTCTAACTTGAATGGGCAATAGGAAATATATACAGAAAATTATAAGAAGAAAAAAACCAGAAATGTTGAAGCTCAAACTTTCTCCAAGAAAACAGAACCAACTTAAAGTGAGATCACAAGGAGCAGTATCACCTGCTTAGTCCTGTCTGACTCTTTGTGACCCCATGGACTATAGTCTGCAGGCCCCTCTATCCATGGAATTTTCCAGGCAAGAATATAAGTTGCCATTTCCTACTCCAGGGACTCTTCCCAACCAAGATCCCACATCTCTTATGTCTCCTGCATTAGCATTCTTTACCACTGTGCCACCAGGGAAGCCCCCACTCTTTCAAATATATGTGAATGCACACACACAGAATACATAACACACCCTACCAATACAGTAACAAAAAGTAGCCATCCAGTCTTAAAGAATAAATCAAAAAAATTGAATATAGTTACCCTTTCTTTTATATATATGTATTATTATTTTCATGGGAAAATTTTATAAGTCAGCACAGAGTCAAAATTGAGAAGTCTGTCTGTATTGATTAAAGTTTGCCCTCTAATGAAAAGCTCTGGCCCCTGTTAGACAAAATTCTCTTTACCATGTCATGAGGTTCATCAATAGACTTCTGAATGCAGTCTGCCTTGATGTAGATTGAATTTTTGCTTCAGAGCACCAACTTGCTGGTCTATAAGTATGTAACAATATTTTCCTAAAATATTTGTTTGTGTATGTGTGTGTACATGTGGGCAATTACCAAATTTTTGTCTAATAAAGTAGGTCAAACTGATAGCTCATGATACTAGTCTCTTATTCACCATTAGATCAATTTTCTCTGCCTTCTTAGCAAAGTCCAGATTAAAATAGCAAACAGCCATCCTTTTTTTGATGTCACTTCTATGGCAGCAGACAATGAATTCTGTTATGTCTTGATATATCAGCATTCACTAAAATCTTCTGGGTTGAATACAACTTCATTTTTATATAAAACTTAAAAAGAGAAAACATTAAGCAGTGATATAACATATTTGTCATTTTTACAGCCTTACTCCCAACCCTTAGATGAGAAAGGTTACTTCTTCCTTAATGGATCCTTCAATGAAATATATTTATTTTTATATCCCTGTGACTTCACAGTGTGCTGATATAGAAGAAGTTTCCATAATACCACATATTTAAATTTCGATTTTCTTCAGTGTCAATGAGGGAGAGACAAAAGCTGAAAAAAAAGCCCCTCATATGAAAAGAACCAATAAATAAGTTGAAAAAAATAAGAAAAAAATTTAAGTTATAAAAGGTAAATGGATTTACACATGAAAAATGGCACATTTAAAATATTCTCTACAAATGTCTTCCTTTATAAACAATGTTTCATCAATTCTTGGCATCCTGTGATAATAACAAAATATCCTTCCACATTTTCATGTGTATTATTTCCTAAATGGTATAATAAAAGCTGTCAGTTACTCCCTCTGCATACTAACAAAAAAGTGCAAGTCTTTGTTCTATGTGTGACTGCATTTGCACATTAGAGAACTATGAAATATTTACAAAGGGAAGGTTAAATCAATACAGCTCTAAAATTTGTACTTCAGTCTTCAGAGATTTATTTCATCTTGATTTAATGAAGTATGAGGAGTGAGAATGTTGACATACAGAAAAAAATTTCAGTTTCCCCTTTATTGTACATACAGAAAATATTGAAGTAGGATTTGCTGTTACCTAAGCAGTAGCTAATTATTACTCATTTGATACCTCAACCATCATTTGAGAAATCTCATGGTGAAAAATAGACACCAACTATTGAAAAGAGAAAAATGTGAGGTATATTAAAGAAATACTGTACCTTTATATAACTTAGCTTGTCACAACTTTTAAAGTATTTTGTATTTTAAAATTCTACTTAATTTTTATAGTACAAAGATTAGTCCAGATATGTAAAAACAGAATTGTATCAGTTATTTATAACACAATATGCTTATTACATTCTTTAGACATAATGTGTTTGCTTTTCATATACTGATTATTTATGCTTACATATCTTGTTAGTATATATGAGAGCTATGGACATAAATCCCCCTATAGCAGTATAAGACTACTCTCAATAAACAGAACAGAAACATTTCCTTTTATTTGTAGAAACAGCCAATCTTACAGTTTGTTCTAGTGAGAGCTTTAATGAGGATATATAAAAATTGGAGGAGAGAAGCAAAGAGCTTTGTATAATGCGTTTTTTAATAAACAAGTGAAACATACTCAAAATAAATAATAAGCATTTATAAAAAGACATGGGACACAGATACAGAGAACAAACTTGTGACAACCAATGGGAAGAGGAATGGAGGAGGGGCAAGAAAGAGTAGGGGATAAACAGGTATAAACTGTTGTGTATACAGTAAGTAAGCTACAAGATATATTGTACAGCACAAGGAACATAGCCAATATTTTAAAATAACTATGAATGGAGTATAACCTTTAAAAATTGTGAATCACAATATGCTGTACACCTGTAACTTACATAAAACTGTACATCAACTATATCTCCATAAATAAAGGTTCAAAAGAGCCGAGAAAAACAATATCATAATAATCAGCAAAAAAGGCATAAAATGTATAAAGATGAAATGTAACTTGCTTCTTTTATAGAATTGATCCTTTCAAGTTCACATTGTTACATATTATATATTTTCTATTATATCATATAAACTAGAAAACTTCTGAACAAGTAACAAAATTAAAAGATCAGACTGTCAGAAATGCTAGCCATAGATGCTATGGCTATTTAAGAGATATTTAAAAGATCCAAGGTCTGTAAACTCTTGATGTAAAGGAGATCATACGGGAAAGAATAAAATTTTGGTAAACCAACAATTCTACTTCTGACAATGATTTCCTCTGTGACCTCTAAGGTAAGTCTCCTTATCTCCCTGAACCCCAGTTAGAGTCCTATGAAAGATAAATAAACCTGATTTCCTGCTTAACTCGCATAACTATTTCAAAGATCCAAAGATATTATAAAGTAGTTTGAAGTCGGTTTCATAATTCTGAGGGGAGATAAAAATCAGTTTCACCTCCATATTATGTATCACTGAAGTTTCTATTAAAACAACTCAGAAGTAATTTAAAAGCTATTTATTGATCACAGATTCCTCAGCACACACCTGAGGAAGACTGATGACCACAGTCCATTTGAGTGTGCAGAAGTGAAAAGAGGAAGTGGAAATTAAATTCAAAAAGTGAAGCAAACAAATTTCATTGCAGTAAACTAAACTTCATTTTTTAATACCCATATACAGCTAAAAATGCTTGTCTCATATTTTATTATATTTCACATGAGTCTCTTAATTAAGTTATAATGTTATTATGTGTCTGGGCTAACGTTCCCCAGAAAATAGAACAATAGAAATAGCTTTAGTGTTAATGTGTAATTAGAGAGTGCAGTACCAGGGAGCAGAAGAAAAGACACAAAGAGTGTGAAGCAGGAATGAAGAGGGGAAGATTAAGAGAATGTGTTATCAGGTGGCTGCCAACAAATGCAATCAATTGCTTGATTTCCTGAGGGCTTCCTCTGAGAGAACATACGTATAGACTAAATCTCAGGACCATTCTTTGAGCATACAGATAATGAGGAAAAGGAAAAGGGAAGTAATTTCCTACTAACTTCCATCAAAGTTTTCACTATACTAGGTATTAACTCTTGCTGCCTCTCAGAAGTAACTGTCCATGTTTAATAAACAGGAAAGCCCTGAGGCAGAGATAAGAGATTGTATGACCTGTGATTCAGTTCAGTTCAGTCGCTCAGTCATGTCCAACTCTTTGCAACCCTATTGATTGAAGCAGGCCAGGCTTTCCTATCCGTCACCAACTCCTGGAGCTTACTCAAACTCATGCCCATCAAGTCGGTGATGTCTTCCAACCATTTCATCCTCTGTCGTTCCCCTCTCCTCCCACCTTTAATCCTTCTCAGCATCAGGGTCTTTTCAAATGAGTCAGATCTTCACATCAGGTGGCCAAAGTATTGAAGTTTCAGCTTCAGAATCAGTCCTTCCAATGAATATTTAGGATGATTTCCTTTAGGATGAACTGATTAGATTTCCTTGCAGTCCAGGGGCTCTCAAAAGTCTACTCCAACACCACAGTTCAAAAGCATCAATTCTTCAGCACTGAGCTTTCTTTATAGTCTAACTCTCACATCCATACATAACTACTGGAAAAACCATAGGTTTGACTAGATGGACCTTTGTTGGAAAAGCAATGTCTCTGCTTTTTAATATGCTGTCTAGGTTGATCAAACTTTTCTTCCAAGGAGCAAGCATCTTTTAATTTCATGGCTGCAGTCACCAGCGGCAGTGATTTTGGAGCCCCCCAAAATAAAGTCTCTCACTGTTTCTATTCTTTCCCCATCTATTTGCAATAAAGTGATGGGGCCAGATGCCATGATCTTAGTTTTCTAAATGTTGAGCTTTAAGCCAAATTTTTCACTCTCCCCTTTTACTTTCATTAAGAGGCTCTTCAGTTCTTCACATGCTGCCACAAGTGAAGTGTCATCTGAATATCTAAAGTTATTGATATTTTTCCAGATAATCTTGATTCCAGCTTCTGCTTCATACAGTCCAGCAACTCATGATGTACTCTGCATATAACTTAAATAATCAGGGTGACAGTATACAGCCTTGATGTACACCTTTCCCAATTTGGAACCAGTTGNTTTTTCCAGATAATCTTGATTCCAGCTTCTGCTTCATACAGTCCAGCAACTCATGATGTACTCTGCATATAACTTAAATAATCAGGGTGACAGTATACAGCCTTGATGTACACCTTTCCCAATTTGGAACCAGTTGGTTTTCCATGTCCAGTTCTCACTGTTGCATCCTGACCTGCATACAGATTTCCCAGGAGGCAGGTCAGGTGGTGGGGTATTTCCATCTCTTTAAGCATTTTCCAGTTTGTTGTGATCCACACAGTCAAAGGCTTTGGCATAGTCAATAAAGCAGATATTTTTCTGGAACTCTCTTGCTTTTTCGATGATCCAGCAAATGTTGGCAATTTGATCTCTGGTTCCCCTGCCTTTTCTAAATCCAGCTTGAACATCAGGAAGGTCATGGTTCATGGACTGTTGAAGCCTGGCTTGGAGAATGTTGAGCATTACTTTGCTAGTGTGTGAGATGAGTGCAATTGTGTGCTAGTTGGAGCATTCTTTGGCATTGTGTTTCTTTGGGATTGGAATGAAAACTGACCTTTTCCAGTCCTGTGGCCACTGCTGAGTTTTCCAAATTTGCTGACATATTGAGTGCAGCACTTTCACAGCATCATCTTTTAGGATTTGAAATAGCTCAACTGGAATGCCATCACCTCCACTAGCTTTGTTTGTAGTGATGCTTCCTAAGGCCTACTTGACTTCCCATTCCAGGATGTCTGGCTCTAGGTAAGTGATCACACCATGATGATTATCTGTGTCTTGAAGGCCTTTTTTGTATAGATCTTCTCTGAATTCTTCTGACTTTGTCTTAATATCTTGTGCTTCAGTTAGGTCCCTACAATTTCTGTCCTTTATTGAGCCCGTCTTTGCATGAAATGTTCCTTTGGTATCTCTAATTTTCTTGAAGAGATCTCTAGTCTTTCCCATTCTATTGTTTTCCTCTATTTCTTTGCACTGAGGAAGTCTTTCTTATCTCTTCTTGGTATTCTTTGGAACTCTGCATTCAAATGGTATATCTTTCCCTTTTCTCCTTTGACTTTCACTTTTCTTCTTTTCACAGGTATTTGTAAGTCCTCTTCAGACAATCATTGCCTTTTTTGCCTTTCTTTTTCTTGGGGATGGTCTGATCCCTGCCTCCTGTACATTGTCACAAACCTCTGTCCATAGTTCTTCAGGCACTCTGTCTATTAGATATAATCTTTGAATATATTTATCACTTCTACTGTATAATCATAAGGGATTTGATTTAGGTCGTACCTGAGTGGTCTAGTGGTTTTCCTACTTTCTTCAATTTCAGTCTGAATTTGGCAATAAGGAGTTCATGATCTGAGCCACAGTCAGCTCCTGGTCTTGTTTTTGCTGACTCTCTAGAGCGTCTCCATTTTGGATGCAAAGAATATAATCAATCTGATTTCAGTGTCGACCATCTGGTGATGTCCATGTGTAGAGTCTTCTCTTGTGTTGTTGGAAGAGGGTGTTTGCTATGACCAGTGCATTTTCCTGGCAAAACTCTGTTAGTCTTTGACCTGCTTCATTTTGTACTCCAAAGCCAAATTTGCCTGTTACTCCAGTTATTTCTTGGCTTCCTACTTTTGCATTCCAGTCCTCTATAATGAAAAGGACATCTTTTTTAGGTGTTAATTCTAGAAGGTCTTGTAGGTCTTCATAGAACCATTCAACTTGTGCTTCTTCAGCATTACTGGTTCGGGCATAGACTTAGATTGTTTGATATTGAATGGTTTGCCTTGGAAACAAATGGAGATCATTCTCTCGTTTTTGAGATACATCCAAGTACTGAATTTCAAACTCTTTTGTTGACTATGATGGCTACTCCATTTTTTCTAAGGGATTCTTGCCCACAGCAGTAGATATAATGGTTATCTGAGTTAAATTCCCTCATTCCAGTCCATTTTAGTTTGCTGATTCCTAAAATGTTGATGTTCACTCTTGTCAACTCCTGTTTGACCACTTCCAATTTGCCTTGATTCATGGACCTGACATTCCAGGTTCCTATGCAATATTGCTCTTTACAGCATCAGACTTTACTTCCATCAACAGTCACATCCACAACTAGGTTTGTTTTTGCTTTGGCTCTGTCTTTTCATTCTTTCTGGAGTTATTTCTCCACTGATCTCCAGTAGCATCTTGGGCACCTACTGACCTGGGGAGTTCTTCTTTCAGTGTCCTATCTTTCTGCCTTTTCATACTGTNCAATATTGCTCTTTACAGCATTGGAGTTTACTTCCATTACCAGTCATATCCTCAGCTGGGCATTGCTTTTACTTTGGCTCTGTCTCTTCATTCTTTCTGGAGTTAGTTCTCCACTGATCTCCAGTAGCATATTGGACACCTACCAACCTGCAGAGTTCATCTTTCAGTGTCCTACCTTTTTGCCTTTTCATACAGTTCATGGGGTTCTCATGGTAACAATACTGAAGTTGTTTGTCACCCCCTTCTCCAGTGGACCACATTTTGTCAGAACTCTCCCCCAAGGCCCTTCCATTTTGGATAGCCCTACATGACATCACTCATAGTTTCATTGAGTTAGACAAGGCTGTGGTCCATGTGATCAGCTAGGTTAGTTTTCTGTGATTGTGATTTTCATTCTGTCTGTCATCTGATGGAGAAGGATAAGAGGCTTATGGAAGCTTGCAGATGGGGGAGACTGAGGGGGATCCTGGGTCTTGTTTTGATGGGCAGGGCCATGCTCAGTAAATCTTTAATCCAATTTTCTGTTGATGGGAGGGGCTATATTCCCTCCCTGTGTTATTTGACCTGAGGCCAAACTATGATGGAGGTAATGAAGATAATGGCAACTCCTTCAAAAGGTCCCATGTAAGCACTGCTGCACTCAGCAGGGCCATGCTCAGTAAATCTTTAATCCAATTTTCTGTTGATGGGAGGGGCTATATTCCCTCCCTGTGTTATTTGACCTGAGGCCAAACTATGATGGAGGTAATGAAGATAATGGCAACTCCTTCAAAAGGTCCCATGTAAGCACTGCTGCACTCAGTGCCCCCTACCCTACAACAGGCCACTGCTACCCACACCTCCCCCAGAGACTGCTGGACACTTATGGGCAAGTCTGGGTCAGTCTCTTGTCGGGTCACTGCTCCTTTCTCCTGGGTCCTGGTGCACATAAGGTTTTGTTTGTGCCCTCCAATAGTCTGTTTCCCCAGTCAAGTGTAAGTTCTGGTGGCTCTATGGTGGGGTTAATGGCAACCTCCTCCAAGAGGGCGTGTGCCATTCCCAGGTCTACCGCATCCAGAGCCCCTGCCCCTGTAGCAGTCCACTGCTGACCTGTACCCACAGGAGACACTCAAACACAATTCTGTCTCAGTCTCTGTGGATTTCTGTGTCCTGGTGCATCCGTGGTTTGTTTGAGCCATTTGAGCATCTCTGGCGGGTATGGAGTTTTATTCTAAATGTGATTTCATGATTTCGCCCCTCTTGAGAAATCTGTATGCAGGTCAGGAAGCAACAGTTAGAACTGGACATGGAACAACAGACTGGTTCCAAATAGGAAAAGGAGTACATCAAGGCTGTATATTGTCACCCTGCTTATTTAACTTATATGCAGAGTATATCATGAGAAACGCTGGACTGGAAGAAACACAAGCTGGAATCAAGATTGCCAGGAGAAATATCAATAACCTCAGATATGCAGATGACACCATCCTTATGGCAGAAAGTGAAGAGGAGCTAAAAAGCCTCTTGATGAAAGTGAAAGAGGAGAGCGAAAAAGTTGGCTTAAAGCTCAACATTCAGAAAACGAAGATCATGGCATCCGGTCCCATCACTTCATGGGAAATAGATGGGGAAACAGTGGAAACAGTGTCAGACTTTATTTTCTGGGGCTGCAAAATCACTGCAGATGGTGACTGCAGCCATGAAATTAAAAGACGCTTACTCCTTGGAAGAAAAGTTATGTCCAACCTAGGTAGCATTTTCAAAAGCAGAGACATTACTTTGCCGACTAAGGTCCGTCTAGTCAAGGCTATGGTTTTTCCTGTGGTCATGTNGTCCCATCACTTCATGGGAAATAGATGGGGAAACAGTGGAAACAGTGTCAGACTTTATTTTGGGGGGCTCCAAAATCACTGCAGATGGTGACTGCAGCCATGAAATTAAAAGACGCTTACTCCTTGGAAGAAAAGTTATGACCAACCTAGATAGTATATTCAAAAGCAGAGACATTACTTTGCCGACTAAGGTCCATCTAGTCAAGGCTATGGTTTTTCCTGTGGTCATGTATGGATGTGAGAGTTGGACTGTGAAGAAGACTGAGCACCGAAGAATTGATGCTTTTGAACTGTGGTGTTGAAGAAGACCCTTGAGAGTCCCTTGGACTGCAAGGAGATCCAACCAGTCTGTTCTAAAGGAGATCAGCCCTGGGATTTCTTTGGAGGGAATGATGCTAAAGCTGAAACTCCAGTACTTTGGCCACCTCATGTGAAGAGTTGATTCACTGGAAAAGATTTTGATGCTGGGAGGGATTGGGGGCAGGAGGAGAAGGGGACGACTGTGGATGAGATGGCTGGATGGCATCACTGACTCAATGGACGTGAGTCTGAGTGAACTCTGGGAGTTGGTGATGGACAGAGAGGCCTGGCATGCTGCAATTCATGGGGTCACAAAGAGTCGGACACGACTGAGCGACTGAACAGAACTGAACTGAACTAGGCATCAAAAAAGCAGGAGTTCCAGAAAAACATCTATTTCTGCTTTATTGATTATTCCAAAGCCTTTGACTGTGTGGATCATAACAAATTCTGGAAAATTCTGGAAGAGATGGAATACCAAACCACCTGACCTGCCTCTTGAGAAATCTGTATGCAGGTCAAGAAGCAACAGTTAGAACTGGACATGGAACATCAGACTGGTTCTAAATAGGAAAAGGAATACTTCAAGGCTGTATATTGTCACCCTGCTTATTTAACTTATATGCAGAGTACATCATGAGAAATGCCAGACTGGATGAAGCATAAGCTAGAATTAAGGTTGCTGGGAGAAATATCAATAACCTCAGATATGCAGATGACACCACCCTTATGACAGAAAGTGAAGAAGAATTAAAGGGCTTCTTGATGAAAGTGAAAGAAGAGAGTGAAAAAGTCGGCTTAAAGCTCAACATTCAGGAAACTAAAATCATGGCATCCGATTCCATCACTTGATGGCAATTAGATGGGGAAATATTACTGCAGATGGTGATTGCAGCCAAGAAATTAAAAAACGCTTACTCCTTGGAAGGAAAGTTATGACCAACCTAGAAAGCATATTAAAAAGCAGAGACATTACTTTGTCAACAAAGGTCCATCTAGTCAAAGCTATGGTTTTTCCAGCATTCATATATGGATGTGAGAGTTGGACCATAAAGAAAGCTGCTGCTGCTAAGTTGCTTCAGTCGTGTCTGACTCTGTGCGACCCCATAGAAGGCAGCCCACCAGGCTCCACCGTGTTTGGGATTCTCCAGGCAAGAACACTGGAGTGGGTTGCCATTTCCTTCTCCAGTGCATGAAAGTGAAGTCATTTAGTTGTGTCTGACTCATAGCGACCCCATGGACTACAGCCTACCAGGCTCCTCTGTCCATGGGATTTTCCAGGCAAGAGTACTGGAGTGGGGTGCCATTTAAAGCTGAGCACTGAACAATTGATGATTTTGAATTGTGGTGTTGGAGAAGACTTTTGAAAGTCCCTTGGACTGCAAGGAGATCCAACCAGTCCATCCTAAAGGAGATCAGTCCTGAGTGTTCATTGGAAGGACTGATGCTGAAGCTGAAACTCCAAAACTTTGGCCACCTCATGTGAAGAGCTGACTCCTTTGAAAAGATCCTGCTACTGCTGCTGCTGCTAAGTTGCTTCAGTTGTGTCTGACTCTGTGTGACTCCATAGATGGCAGCCCACCAGGCCTCTCTGTCCCTGGTATTCTCCTGGCAAGAATACTGGAGTGGGTTGCCATTTCCTTCTCTGAAAAGACCCTGATGCTGGGGAAGATTGAAAGTGGGAGGAGAAGGGGGCAACAGAGAGTGAGATGGTTGGATGGCATCACTGACTTAATGGACATGAGTTTGAGTAAACTCTGGGAGTTGGTGATGGACAGGGAGGCCTGGTGTGCCACAGTCCATAGGGTTGCAAAGAGTCGGACACAACTAAGTGACTGAACTGAACTGAGGCAGCAACACTAGACGAATGGTTAAAAGAGTCAGGATGAAACAGGAGAGAAGAGGGCAGGGAACAACCTTAGGGATACGAAAAACTAGTTTGAACCAAATAGATCCAGGATGATGGATGACGAGTCAACTTCTATTAGACCATGAGCGTCAGTAAATGCTCACTGTAATACATCAGCAAGTTAAAAAGGCACTCGCACGGGTGTCATGACAGTTCCAAGGCTGACCATAAATCCTGAGACCAGGTGTGTGATCTCAGTTAAAAGATGGTGGATTCAAGTCCTAATCTGTGTTGCACAGTTTCAAATGTGTCTGTGCAGTATTATGCCTAGTTCTGCATGCAGAATGGATAAAAGGATATTCCAAAATTGGGATATAACCATAGCCTGATTAACAGTTTAGGAACCTAAGAACAAAGCTAACAGTGAAAGAAGGAAAGCAGTTGGCTTGGAGAATAAACCACTAACTAACGGCATAATTGCTGTTTTCAAGTGGCTGAAGGAAAGCCCTGTACCCAGTGGACTAAATGTATTCAGTCTTCTTTTCAGAAGGCAGAATTTGAACTGGTCAAAAGTTGTTGTTCAGTTGCTAAGTCGTATCTTAATTTTTGTGACCCCATGGACTGCAGCATGCCAGGCTTCCCTGTCCTATTTCCTGGAGTTTGCGCAAACTCATGTCTATTAATTTAGTGATGGCATGCAACCATCTCATCCTCTGCCACGTCTTCCCTGCCTGCCCTCAATCTTCCCCAACATCAGGGTCTTTTCCGGTGAGTCGGCTCTTGGCATCGGGTAGCCAAAGTATTGGAGCTTCAGCTTCAGTATCAGTCCTTCCATGAATATTTAGGACAAAAGTTAGAGAAAAGAAGCAAATTTTGACTCTGGAAAAGGAAGGTTTTTCTAACAATTAGAGCCTTTCCTTATCTAATGCAAGATCTCAGTCCCTGGAAATACCTGGGCAGAGGGCAAAAGTCCCCTAAATCCATTCCATCCCTTAAACCAAGTCACGAATATATAAGCCTCTGTGATTCTTACCAAAAGCTTATTTCTGTTACCAGCATTTCGTCTCTGCAGTTCCATCAAGCTGCCATCCTGTTGCATATCTTGCTGGTGCTATCTTTTAGTTTTCCTGGTTCCCCAGAGACCTTCATCCTGGATTTACACAGTAGTTCTGTTCTCTGACCAGCTTTGGGTATTAACAACGTAGTTTAATAGTTTCCCGGTTCCAGGACCGTCTGCTCTCTCTGCACAACTGCTGGCCATAAGCCTTGTACCAGCTATCCCCTCCCGTCCAACCCTAGTCAACGGTGGCTTCTCACCTGGCCCCAGCCTGACATGGGAAGGAGAACAAGACACAGGGGAATAAGATAGATCTTCACTGAGGTAAGAGTTTAAGTGATTTCTAAATTTACTTCCAACTCTTTAATTCTGTGATGATTTTCTTTTCAGCTTTTATAATCTTCATTAATAAGCTTTTTCTCTTTGTTTATTAAGCTGTAAGCACTGCTTTTTCAGAGAAGGCAATGGCAACGCACTCCAGTACGCTTGCCTGGAAAATGCCATGGACGGAGGAGCCTGGTAGGCTGCAGTCCATGGGGTCGCTAGGAGTCAGACACGACTGAGCAACTTCACTTTCACTTTTCACTTTTATGCGTTGGAGAAGGAAATGGCAACCCACTCCAGTATTCTTGCCTGGAGAAACCCAGGAATGGGACAGCCTGGTGGGCTGCCGTCTATGGGGTTGCACAGAGTCGGACACGACTGAAGTGATTTAGCAGCAGCAGCAGCAACCGCTTCTCCAGCTACCCTGAGAAAATCAAGCCAGTTTCCAGTTTAATAGCATCATTTCTTGAATTCTCGAAGTTCAGTCTTCCTTTTTCCCATGGCTTGGTGATACAATTAGCCTTTCACTTTGTCTAAAGGGATGTACTTCTGTAAGAAAGGAATCCCCAGTGCATGCATCCCCATGGATGACTTATTTGTCCTCTAACTGGTGCCTTCTCCAGCAGTCTGTGTCTTATCTGCAGTTCTCCTGAAGAGGACACTGTTTCCCACACCTAGCACTACCTTGCCAGACCTCTGGCTGGGCTCAGGGAACACTGAGTATTGTCACCCTCTTCTGCAGGCAGAGCAGACCTGCTGCCCAGTGGGACTGCTCTCTCTGACGCCAAAAGAAGAGCTTGTTTTTCATGATGAAAACAAGTGCTATTCCAGCTGGCAGATTTAGGATCAGTAGGTAGAAATACAGAGCTCTGGACCCCATAAGGATCTTGGAACAAATTTTCAGAGAACTGGGCTGGGAAAACTATACAGTGTTGTTATATAGTAAATACTCATTTACTTTCTCAGCAAATACTTATTGAGTGTCTGCTTTGCCTTGAAGACTCAGAAATCAGGCATTAGGACACAAAAAAGAACTAACAGTCTCTTCAGGGAAAGAGCCATGTAATGTAATCTGGGATGTGAATAAAATATGGGAATATGAAGGGGAAGTGAAGTGAAGTTGCTCACTCGTGTCCGACTCTTTGTGACCCCATGGACACCAGGCTCCTCTGTCCGTGGGTTTCTCTTTGGTGGCTTCTCAGGATAGAAATTGTTGGGGTAGTTCCTCATACAATGTTTGTAGTATCTGGATTCCAATTGCACCATCTCCAAATGTCTCCGTTTTGATGAAGCTTCTGGACTCTCCAAGCAGAGGCCTTAATGACTCACGATGATATATGGCTGCTTCTTTGGACTAAATATCTGAAATGTTACCATTTTCTCCTTTTCTTCCCCATTCTTTGGTTCTCCTTCTCTCTCCTATGGGTTTTCCTCATCAGACACCAAGCCCCCATTTCATAACTTTTCATTCTATTTTCTGGGCACAATGCAGATAACCCCAGTGTCTCAGCTCCTGATTCTGGTAGTTTCTTCAACATCAGCCTTCCTGGATAGAGGCTGCTCTTTCCATCTAAATGCAACAGGATCTCATGGACATGGCCCTGGTATCACCAAGTTTTCTCTTCGAATGACACTTGGTAGATGCCTTACTTTACAGGTGTCTCATTCAGAGATGTGAATAAAAGAGGCTCCATTGTTTTGAGGACCAGTGAAGTCTCTATTGAAATGCAGGGGAATAAAAGTTAGGATGAGCAGGAGGATATCAACAAGGTGAGAAACCAGGTGCCCCTAGAGTGTGAGCCAAGGGGAAAAAGGCTGTAGGGGGCACAAATGAAACAATGATGGGGCTTTCGGATGCCTCTGTCTCTAAAGCTTTGCTGGCGATGCAGGAGTTTGTCAACCTCATATATTCTATCAACAAAGCTAGATGACAATGTCTGCCACACTACTGAAAATTTAAATTCTGGAGTTTACTTTAAACTGATACATCCTTCCTCATAATCAAATTTATGCTCTACTTTGTCACCTACCTGGTCTGTAGATTTTGTGTGGTGATCTCCAGCTTTCACTTAAAAGACGTGTTCTGAGCAAAATCAAACCATTGAAATTATTTTTTATACCAGTCAATTTCTGTCATTGTCATGCTTACAAACTAGAGAGAGGGAACATACTCGTTTAATAAATAGAAAATATTTATTATACAGCATTATCAAGATTATTTGAC
The DNA here is from genome assembly GCA_006410635.1 of Cephalophus harveyi. Taxonomy (NCBI): domain Eukaryota; kingdom Metazoa; phylum Chordata; class Mammalia; order Artiodactyla; family Bovidae; genus Cephalophus; species Cephalophus harveyi. The sequence goes on from SJYT01049580.1 coordinate 85,720, forward strand.
AAAAGGCAGTAACGAGCCAAAGGAAAACACTTTCACAAGAAGCTAAACAATTTGTATAAGCACATACATTAAGGTGGAAAGTTTCTGCCCTTTTTGTATTGAGTATGTATGTGTACATTTCCAATTTTGAACAATTATTATTTAAGAGCTAATAATCTATTGTACTCAGGAAAACATTTAATCATGGTAATTGTAGGCATTCAGAGTAATAATGTGACTGGTGTTGAATGTTTTCACCAAACATCTGAGACTAAAACCTCAGGACAAACTGACATAGTATTTGAATAGTAGAAGTTTTTCTGATCTATCCTTACTTTGAAAGTTTCTGAATGCACAAGTTCTGATGTTAAGAACAGATGTCAATGACATTCGGATAAAAAACATGTTTCACTAATATTAGATTGTATACTTTCCCTTGCTAGTTTGCCAATTAGTAGATCATATATCAAGCACTAGAACCATCCATTTTCCTCATTCTGCCTCATGACAGTGAAAATGGAACTGAAATCACATTTCAGTCATGAGTCTTTCTACCAAAGGTGTAATAAAATAACTTTTTAAAAAGAAAAGGCAGTCTTTTCTTCATATAAAACTGACTAAACTTGGCAGTAGGATATGGGAAGACATAAGAAATATGAGCCTCAAACATTGGAGGGGATGTTAAATTCTGAACAAATGATGCAGTGGGTATTTAAATAGTCTAAGATATTTTTTGGCTGAGAAATCAGCAGCTTTAACATGAAGGAAGAACATTGAACGACTGAACATAAGGCATAAACAAAGATATTTAAGGGGATAAGATTCATTCCCAAATAATACAAGAATCAAAATAGCAAGAAAAATCTCTTTTACTGGGGGGAAAGGGAGGAGTAAAAATGAAACAACTGGATTACACAGACATGGATATTACACACCACAAATAACAAAGAGAAGAGGAAAAGCTAGGGCAGTGAAAATATATGAAGGAAAGAACATGGAAATAAAAATGAAAAGAAAAAAGTGAGGAATAAATAAATTAAAAAATTATGACAAGACAGTGGTTAGTGTATGCTTTAAGCACATAAAGCTCAAGTAGCAGTGGAAAATTAAAAAAAATCGTAAAGGAAACAGAAATAATGTAAATACTATTTCAATCTTATGTTTTAATAATGATGTGTGCAGTTATATAAAATCTACCTTTTTACTGTTACCCACAGTTTTTGTGAACTTTTAGTATAACAAATCTTCAAGCCACTTCATTAATAACGTATTTCCACATCATAAAATATCTGAAAAATAAGTTCCCTCTTAAAAGAAGAAGGACCATCTGAGCAGCATATGAAAAACATTGGACCATAGGACTCCAACCTTCAAAGAGCTCCTGTAGATATTGATGATAATGGTATATAAAACATTACTGGAACATAAAAATATCTATACTATATCAGAGAGACAGTCTTCTAGTTGCAGTTAGATTGACATTACATTGCACAGTTTTTATTATCACGGGTATACAAGGACACAGGAACACATTCACTTGCTAGTTACAAGGACTTCAGTGACAGTTGGAAAGAATTATTTGTCATTGAAACCAATAATAGCTGCTATGAGTACACCATTAAGTTCGAAGATAGATTTGTTTCTGTAGTACATAGGAGAAACAATGGCACCAAATACATACTGCATCTTAGAAAGTTCAACTGGTAAGTATTATTTGCTACAGTAAATGGAAGGTAAAGATTTTGCCACGTGATTTGTTCTCTTTAACGTAAGTAAGGGCGAAGGAGAGCCCCCTTGGCACACAGGTAAATCGGTACACAGGTAAATCCACAAAAGTCTTCTGCTACTCTCAAAACAATCTCATCTGGCCTTTTTGTAGCAAAATCACCAATAAGCGAGCATCAGATATGGGAAGCTGATTTTGCTGATTTTGTTCAAAGCCCCAAGCCTCTGCACTGTCCTGTTTCTCCTTCCGCCCTCCCTTAGCACTACTGATGAAGCGCTTTTGGTTGATGATTTTGCTCCTATTCCTGTTCTCCTAAATAGAGGAAAATCCCAGAGCAGCAAGGTGTCCACGCACCTTTCTCCAAGTGTGACAGCAAGGCTGGCACTGGATGGGCGTGCGGTCGGTGAAGACGGACCCCTTCTGGGGCCAGTTCCCCCCAAGGGTGCCGGATACCAGGGTTCTGTGGGCCCAGTAGGGAGAAGGGCTTGAGAAACGAGCTGCTGTCCAACACCGTTCTCTGGGTGGTTCCCCTCCTTCACCCACCTGCTCCATCTGGCTCCACCAAGCTCGTTGGACACACCAGGATGACGAGCTAATGGTTAATTGAGCGGTCCTCCCCGCTGTCCCCTTCCAAACGGGCCAAGTGGGTGGGCTTGTACATCTATGCGCAATGGTCCAAAGAGATTATGTGGGTTGGTTTTATTTATTTGTTTATTTTTTGCGATAAAAGTTACATACTATATGGGATTGTGCTTTGTCGGAATTCCCTTTCTTCCCAGAGAAGAGTTTTGAAGAATGGAGTCCTCGCCGGGATCCCTTCTGGCTTGCGGAGTCGGCACCCCTGGCGCTGGCCTGGCAGCAGCCTCGCGTGCTTGCTCCCTGGCTCCCCCTCCAGCCTGGCTCCCCGCCCGGCTTCGCGCACGTCTCTCCGGGGGAGGTGCTCAGGCTCCCCTGACCGACCACCTCTGGCCTTTCCCCCCATGGACCCCTCCTCCCTACAGGGTGGACGAGCTCTGCTTATAGTCCCTCAGGATGACCGAGGCGTAGGTCACGCTGGGAGGGGTGCAGAGCACCGACTCGGACACGGGGGAGCTGGGCACCGAGCTGCCCGAGGCCACCGAGTCGCGGAAGGGGGACGGGGGCGTCAGGGCGGGCGAGGCCTCCGGGGTGGGCTTGCTGGGCGCCGGCAGGTCCCCCTCCTCCTCCTCCTCCTCCTCCAGCTCGTCCTCCTCCGTGTTCCCCTCCCGCTCGGACAGGTACTCCTGCAGGAGCTTGAACCTCTCGCTGTCGTCCTCGTCGTCGTCCTCGCCGGGCGGCGAAGCGGGCTCCTCCGCGAAGGGGCTCAGCGGCAGCGGCAGCAAGGGCAGGTGCTGCGGGGGCGCCGGGGGCGGGAACAGGGACCGCCCCCCGTTCCCCACGGCCCCGGGCACGGCGAGCACCGAGCTGAAATCCGGGATCCCGGCGCTGAAATTGTTGACCACTCCCTGCAGCTGGTCCAGGAAGGACTTCTGCGGCAGCGGCGGCTGCTGGAGGGGCGGGGGCAAGCCCTTGGGGAGGGCCGGCTCGGCCAGGAAGAGGGGGGTCTCCTCGGCCGGCAGGTGGGGCGGCAGAGGCGGGGTGCTGGCCGCGGTCGGCACGCGGCGGGGCGCCGCCCTGGAAGGACTGCTGGGAGGGCTGAAGCCCGCCGGCTGGGCGTCCTCCTCCTCCACGTTGTAAAGGGTCTTGGTGCTGGCATCAGAAAAGGTCAGGCTCTTGCCGGAGCCTTGGTAACTTTTAGTGAGGGGTTTGATGACGGCTGTTTGGTTGCAGGCCGTCTCGCTGGTCTTCACGTGCACCGAGAGCCGGTGCCACGTGTGCTGACCTTTGGGCACCTGTCTTCCACCTGGTTCAGACCACGACACAGACTTGCCATTAGAACTATGAATAGAACAGAGATGGGTTTATTTGCGGGCATCTCACGCACGCGGGATAACGTACATAAAGAACATTTGCAAGCCTAGCTCAAAGCAATTTGACTGCCTCCCACTGTATGTCTGCCTGTTGCACACACTCCCACCCTCTCCTTTTTACCCATCAGACTCCAAAAGCTGCAGCGATCGCAGGTTGCCGCTGAAGCTGTGGCCAAGGATTCCATCCACCCCAACACAAGGCAGGACATTTTGACCCTGAGAAAAATTGTAGCGGAGAAGAGCTAGCTTGTTGTAGAAGCAGCTATTTTCATTTAAGTCTGATTTCACAGCTATTACATACACACACACACGCTCAAAGGCGGTGAAAAAATTGTTGCTCAGTGCAAGCTTTTGAAAGATCCCAAGATTGGCAAATTAAAAATAAAATCTTAGTCACACACAGACAACAGAGCATAATGACCATAGCTATTGTCTCCCTTTCTTCTTAGTCCCTGGAACAAATTAAGACCCACGTATAAAACTACTCTCATCGTCCTGTGAGGTTATAAAACACATCCTCTCCGATGCCCATTCTGATATGTAGGTATTTCATGTGGTACAAGATAGAGCTTGGTCATGCACATGGCGCCTATACAGAAGGGGAAAAAAGGAAATGACAGAAAAACCCAGACCCATGCTCCACTTAGGAGTTTCTCAGCTTTCGAGTTTCCTAGCTTTCAAGTTTCCTTTTATTTCAAAGCATTATTCCTGATGCATATGGTGGATCACAGTTCACTCATAGCAGGTAGCTTGGGATTTTCACACTGGCAACATTTAAGTAGGTGTGTTTGAAAGAGCTGGAACTGGAAAGCCCAGAAAAATATGAATATCCATATCCTGTCTTAGTCTACGTGCATACTTAATGCAAAAGGATAAGATTAAGATTCAGACAAAGCAGAAGTTACTGAGATCAAGACCTCTCCAGGGCCTTTTCTTCACTGATCATTGAGGAAAAAAAGGGCACCAGGGGTCCTACACCCTTCATGGGATCCTCATAAAGCCAACCAAATAGAATGCATCTCTGAAAAAGAAAAAAATGAGATGTACTGTGTGCTTATATGCCCATTCTATTCTATCTGTTCTAATAACTCTGGTCTTACTTTTGGACTCTTTGTTTATTTTCTGTATAATTTTTAGCAGATGGTGGTACCTTACCATAGCATCCTATTAATAACAACAGTGTTAATACTTAAATCAGGAAATAATTTTTTTTCAAGATTTTGCTTTTTCTTTGTATCCATGAAAACAACAGAGGAAGTGGCACAATGATGACACTTTTTTTGACATTAAAAGAAAAAAGGAAAATGCATATATTTTCTTAGGTGGAGACGTGAAATAGACTTTTTCATATCATAGTCTTTAGTTTGGAAAACAGGAAATGATCAATGGTTAGCATAATGGTTTATTTAATCATTTTGAAAATATAAGAATGAATACTTTAAAAATTATGTGCGAGTGCCACATATATGATGATGGTAATGTTTTGACATTTCAAATTTTATAATCCTGAAAAGTCAAGTAAGTATAGACTTGTGTAGAAAGTCTGATATCAATTCTAGAAAATTCTGCATATAAAAGTTCTAAAATAGATATAATAGCTAAATTTTGGGCTTCCCAGATGGCTCCCACGGTACTTATTTGGGAAGAAAGTAGTTTCTCCATATAGCTGATAATCTATGCTATATTTTTAATTGTCAGATAAAAAATCTCATCTCCAAAATATGATATCAAAATTAATATTTCATGCAACTGTATGCTTAATGTATTCTCTAAGGATGTCTAACTGCTTATGAATGTGAGATTACCAACTTATTAGGTTCTATACAATCTTAGAGTAGCTAACTCTCTCCAGAGGTGAGCAAACTAAAGAATAAACTGGTGGTGTTCCTGCCAAGAACAGCCAACCAACCAGCCAAAGCCAAGACCAGAATCCACAGTTCCTCCTCTGAGTTTGAAATTCTGGGCAAGCTCACCTCCCACTTTCCTCTTTCCCAATTTCCTCCATCTCCCACTCTACTTACACTGTTTCTCTCTTAATGCATTTAATATGCCTCTTCCAGAAAGTATAAAATTGCCTAGTTGCCTTTTGCTTTGCTTAAATATGCTTTAATATACTTTCCAATGGCAATGCTTTGCAGCCCTTTCAATGGCAATGGAAACATTTTTTCCTTCTCCAAATGCTTGCCTCTCCATGCTCATTAAGAAAATCACTAAACTAAAAGGCTGCTGATGTCTTCATTTATTTGTACATGTGTATATGTATGTGTGTGTGTTTTAAAAACCAATTCCCTCCAGAGCTAGTCTGGTCTAATTCAATCAGTAGGCTTAGATAAACAAAACATTGTCCAGTTTCCATATATGCTAACAAAAAGGGCAACATTGTATTCCTGCAACTGAGTTCACCCCCTTGCTCACGGACTTGCCTTGTCTTCCTCCTTGTACAGGAGTCCATCTTGCAGACAGAAATGATCACAGTTCAGTTCTGTTTTATCCAATACAATTTTATTCTTGTGAGGGGAGATTTTCACCCCAGCAGTCAAAGTTAGCAGCTTTCCTTTCCCTCAGAGTCTTGCTCTAGATTTTCTGTAAAGTACTGTTTAATTAGGAAACAGTCCTAATACCCTAGGGACTTTATCAGATTAAGAAAATTAGATTAACCTTTTTTTTTTTTTCCCAAGGACAAAATAAATTGCTTCCTAAAACCAGAGATATTGGAGGAAAAGCATCATTTCATAGAAACTACAGCACAGGGTATAGACTTTGGTCTCTCCACCTTCTCCATTAGTTATCTTTAACCTATGGTCAGCAGACAGCTTGAATGGTCCATGAATCTACATGTGCATTAAAGCATTGTTTTTAGGCTAAATCAATATTATGTCCTTGTAGATTATGTGCTGCTATTTTTAAATGCAAAATGCTGTTATTGATAAATTGTACTTCTAGATACAAGTATAACTAAGTTCTGAGAAGCTATTTTTGGTGTGTTTTGTGTTCAAGCTAATAAACGTACGATTACTATCACAGGTTCAGGTGAGTATTTGATAACTGTTTTGGTGTGAAAAGTGATTATCTTATTTGAAAAGGTTAGGAACTCATTGCTGTGATATTAAGAAGAGAAAAATGTATAAAATATGGGGCAGTAAAAAGCAATAAATACATTATAAAGATGCAATATTATTATGAAATAATACTTTTATTTAATCCAAGGTAGCTTTAATACCTTATCTTTCAAAGCCACCAGCTTCTTTCTTCTATTATTTAATGTTACTTGCTTCCTTAATCTTAGGAAAAGCAATCTGATTTAGAAACACCACAAAATTGTCAGAAAGCACCTTGTCAGAGGATACCTTGAGTGGCTAAATATATTTACTGATACTGAAGTAATTGGAGGAAATTGCTGTTAGGCCTGGGAGGGACTAGAGACAGGGAGGATGAGATACACGGAGAGTCAGGCAGAGCTAAGAGGGCGGAGGGCTGCACTTCCAGCTCCAACCGGCTCAGGATCTTGCTTTGGTTTTTCTTTCATTAGATAAGTATCACAATTCCTGCCCCCCCACCTCCAAACAGAAGACCCACTATTTACAGCACTTTACAGAAGAGTTGGAAGTGGGTGGTGTAAACAGATTAGTATATCTTTGGCATTCAGAGTGATCCTGTCTGTTTTATTTGTTTCGGTAAGTACTAGTTACATCTGCAGAGTACGCTGCTCTCTGCTCCGGAGAGGCCTAAAACGGGAATACCAGTGGGTGGGTGTTTGAGATCCGGAGGAAAGCATCCTGCACAAGCTGCCTGACGGGGAAGCTTGCTCAACACCTGTCTCCCTTATGTCCAACTCAAGTCTCTGTCACTAGGCTTAATAGCTGCACAGCAGACAGAAGGATGGCTTCCAAAGAGCCCAGGCAAGGCGAGGTCTTCCCTTGGGGAGGGAAGTCTCAGTCCTGGGAACCTGAGCAGGGTAACATTTGTTTTCTTTGAAAATGCAAATGGAAACAGGAAATGCCACTGGGTCATAGAGTGGAGAGAATGGTTCAACCAAGAAAACAAACCACAGCCACAGGCTTGTGGACAGCTCCGCTGTGACCCAGCAGCTGTGGCCGGGACATGTGGCCTTCCAAAGAAAGGCTGGTATTGCCCTAACGGAGACTCGCCTGGATGGGAGGCCAGAGCTGCCCTGTCTAGGTATCTCACCTCCACGTTCTTCAGAAAGCTGGTACCATAGTGCAGCTTGAATAGTGATCCTTGTAGCATCTCAGGCGTTGGGAGCTGTTTGAAACCATTTGAGTCAGACTCCTGTTTTCTTAGGCAACCCCAAGCTAGTCTTCAATNAGGTATCTCACCTCCACGTTCTTCAGAAAGCTGGTACCATAGTGCAGCTTGAATAGTGATCCTTGTAGCATCTCAGGCGTTGGGAACTGTTTGAAACCATTTGAGTCAGACTCCTGTTTTCTTAGGCAACCCCAAGCTAGTCTTCAATACAAAGAACTCCCACTAACTCCAGCTTCCCTTCTTGAAAGCTTCCCCCACTAAATCTGCATATTCAGTATATATTCTCTGGAAGTTTCTCTGAACACTCAATATTCAGAAACTTCTCTGAACTTTCAAAATTTCTCATCTTATTGAATCAGCACTGCTTATAAGGTAGAAGATTTCTGAATGTGTTGGTGAAGACAAATGCTTTTTAATATTATGAGAACATGGAAGTTGCTGCTGATATGAAGCCTTAAGTAGCATTGTGAATTTTATCCCTCTCCTTGTTGATTCTAACTTTATTCTAAGCTGGTCAGAAAATCATTTGACTTGCTGAAATTTACAATATTACAAAGTCTAAGTGTACAATCCTCCTTTGAGAATCTTCAGATCAATCACGTTGAATATCCTAAAGTTATATGATTTGGGATAAAAGACAACATAAATAAAATCAGTTTGCTTTTATTAAGCATTGTGCCTTCTCCAATAAATTAATAAAGAAAAAGACATCCAAAAATGAAATTAGCTCATCAAGGTCAACAGAGTATGGAAGAGACCATAAACTTTGTCCAGGTTTAGGGTCTACTGTCTCAAGAAAACTGACAAATATATTTCCAACTGAAGAGTAGAATTCTGATGGTTTCTAAACTTTTTCTTTAAGACTTTTTTTAAAATGTGGACCATTTTTAAAGTCTTTATTAAATTTGTGAAAATATTGCTTATGTTTTGTTTTGGTTTTTTGGCTGCAAGACACATAGGATCTTAGCTCCTGGACCAGGGGTGGAACCCACAGCCCCTGGCATTGGAAGGCAAAGTCTTAATTGCTGGACTGCCAGCTAAGTCCTTAGATTTTTTTCTAAGTACATTTTAAACGGCTTTTGGCCAAACATAATCATGATTGCTGGCTGAGGAAAGAAATTCCGGTGCCAACGTTTATTTATGACAACATATTGGTACAGCAGTGTTGTTTTAGTGCAGGTAAACTAGCTGCAGTTATATTCTTCCAGGAAGTATAGATGAGCCTAGATTATGTTCCTTTTGAAGAAAGTTCAGATGAAGCATTATAGTTTATTCTATGCTCCATGTTTCCAGACTTATCACTTTAATAGCAAGTCCCCTGATGCTCTTTGGCAGTACCTGGAGTCCTCACATTTGCCCTGGAAATATAGGATAGCTGCATTGCTCTGCAGGGCTTATTCCTCAGAGGCAGGGGAGATCCAGGCAGACCTTAAAGATCCAGTAGGCAGCTTTATTTCTATCACTAGTCCTTTTGCCTGGCTTGTTCAGAAGAGCTGTGGAAATCGAAGGTCACAAAAAGAATATATATATATATATATATATATATTTTTTTTTTTTTTTTTTTGGGGCGGGTGGGGGGACAACTAGGGCTAAAATAGCCAGTCTTAGTCTATGATGCACAGCTTGGAAGCTACTAGTTTCTTCCTGATCCTTTATTGTCTCCAGGAAGCTTGAATAGTCTTTTGCAAAACTTCTTTCTAATCAACCTGTTTGCTTGGCTGACTGTTGCACTATTTTTTGTCACCTACCATGGATGGACCACTTTCCACCTTTGTTGTTTTTAGGCACTCACCTTAAAGTCATGAAACGTTAGGTGCCTCTCCTTTCTCTCTGGCCCTGCTGTCATGCCAGGACAAGCACGTCTCCTAGACCCATCAATTCCTTTTGACAGGCAGCCAGCAGCTGTCATCATCAGGATGTCTTTACTGTGTCCTTGGTCAGACTCAACCCTTGATGCAAGAAACACTCAGTGCTTTTGGACTTGGGAGAATCAGAGAGAATGCATCCTGGAAGATGAGAGAGGCTCTGATCTCGCTGTGCAGAGTCCTCCCAACCGCACCTATTTCCCTCTAACGGTCTGTGTGATTTGATCGAGACCACACTCGTTCTATTGGGGCCCTTCCAGGGGACGTCAGAACGCGATTTCCCAATGCACTCCACTGAGTGAAGAGAAGAGCCGCTAGGACCCCATTCACTGGGCTCCATGGCCAGGCTTAGTAGCAAACATTTGAGCAAACTGGGCTCTTCTCATCTGAAGAGCTATTTGAGCCACAGACACCTCATCAGGGAGCTCCCTTCTGCTGCAGGAATGTGTACCTTTGACTCTCCCAGGAGTTTGAAGGGCTGTAAAGGAACAGCTGAGAATGACCACAGACTCCGTGCACAATGAATTGAACATGGTTTATGTTCTTTTGTTGACTTAAAGAGACACTGTCAAGATCTAAAGGTCAAAAATTGGACCAAACATGCACCGTTTTTATCAGATGGAGAGAATCTGATAAAAGCACTCCGAATTCTGGGAAAATAATTTCTTTCCTTTTGCAAAACTCACTTTTTTGGGGGACTCACAAAACTTTTGTTTTGTGCTCCCAGGGGGATAGGAGGCACCTAGCAGAGATTCGTGTTGGTGCCCACCACCCCCCGCTCCAACTGACATTATGGAATTCTTCCATCCAAATTATGGCTTTACTTAAATGCAGACAGGATCATATCAAACATTTGTGCAGCAGCAAAAAAAAAAAAAAAAAAAAAAAAAAAAAAAAAAAAAAAAAAAAAAAAAAATATTTTCA
>SJYT01049590.1:8435-111126 GCA_006410635.1 Cephalophus harveyi
CTTCAGCTTCTTCAGCATTACTGGTTGGGGCATAGACTTGGATAACTGTGATATTGAATGGTTTTCCTTGGAGACGAACAGAGATCATTCTGTCGTTTTTGAGATTGCATCCAAGTACTGCATTTCGGACTCTTTTGTTGACCATGATGGCTACTCCATTTCTTCTGAGGGATTCCTGCCCGCAGTAGTAGATATAATGGTCATCTGAGTTAAATTCACCCATTCCAGTCCATTTTAGTTCACTGATTCCTGCAATGTCGACGTTCACTCTTGCCATCTCCTGTTTGACCACTTCCAATTTGCCTTGATTTGTAGACCTGACATTCCAGGTTCCTATGCAGTATTGCTCTTTACAGCATCGGATCTTGCTTCTATCACCAGTCACATGCACAACTTCTATCTTTAAAGGGGTGAAATGACCAAGATGTCCATTTACTCAGTCCCTCTACTTTTAGTGGAATGAAACTTGGAACAAATAACCAGATATTTTAAATGTCCTACCCTTATTGTAGAAACCCTTTCCCCCCTTTATTTGTATCCTCATAACCCAGAAAAATCCTTAACAATAGGATTTTTGGAAACAACTGCTCCAAATATTTGTTGAATGAATGTGTGAATGCCCAAATTTTCTGTGCCAGTGTGTACAGAGGAGGAGAGAAAAGAGAATTAACTGTTTTATCCTATCCTAGACTCAGACACCGTCACTGCATAACATTCAACAAACATTTTTCTTTTGGTACCTACTGTGTGCTAGACTGGGGTTTCCCTCATAGCTCAATTGGTAAAGAATCCGCCTGCAATGCTGAAGACCTCAGTTTGATTCCTGAGTTGGGAAGATCCACTGGAGAAGGGATAGGATACCCACCCCAGTATTCTTGAGCTTCCCTGTGGCTCAGCTGGTAAAGAATCCTCCTGCAATGTGGGAGACCTGGGTTTGATCCCTGTGTTGGGAAGATCCCCTGGAGAAGGGAAAGACTACCCACTCCAGTATTCTGGCCTGGAGAATTCCATGGACAAAGAGTCAGGCATGACTGAGTGACTTTCACTTCACTTTACTTCATGTACTAGAGTGATTTTATCTTTAGTTCTTAATTGTCTATCACAGGACATCAAGGAGATCTCAGAACTGAGCATGGACTAGACTCTATTGAAAGTCATATTTTCTCACATGTATTCTCCAGGACAAGCCTCTTTATCAGACCAGACCAAGAAGTAGAACAGAGGCACCCATTCTGCTCTCCCAGGCTTTTAAGCTCCATTTGCAAAGGTAGTGGATAACTTAAGCTATCTAATACTTTATTTATTTAACTTTTTATTTTGAAATAATTATAGGTCAAGAGTGAAGTTCCAAGGATAGTATGGAGGTTAGGTATATCTTCACCAGGTTCCTTCAATGGTTACATCTTATTTCAATGTAACATAATGTCAAAACCAGGAAGTTGGCTTTGATATAATTCATGTGTTTGATTTTAGATGTCCTCTTATCACCTGTAGATTTCTGTAACCACCACTTCAATAATACAGATCTATTCTATCACCAGGAAGTTCTCCCTGTGCTATTCTTTTATAGTCACACCCACCTCCCCTCCACCATCATCTCTAACCAGCTGATCTCTACTCTGTTTTCTCTCTGTATCATTTTAGATGTTTTATAAATGAAACACAGTAAGCTTTTCAGGTTGGTTCTTTTCAGGCAGCATGATACCCTCAAGAACCATCCAGTTGTTGCAGTCTATCAGTAGTTCATCTCTTTATTTCTGAGTATTCTGTGATACTGGATATACCACTTTTTTTTTAAGCTATCCACCTATTAAATCCCCCTATTAAAGCAACATTTTGATTATTTTGTTCTTAGCTTTTACAAATAAAACTTCCTCAAGCACTTGTAGACAGGTTTTTGTATAGGTGTAAGTTTTCATCCTCTGGAATAGATGCCCTGGGTGTGACTGCTATTAAGTGTATGTTTTAATTTTTAAAGAAACAGACAAACTTTTTTCCAAAGTAGCTTCTCCATTTTATATCCCATCAGTAACGTATGAGAGATGCAGTTTCTCCACATCCTTGCCAGTGTTTCCTAATTTGATGGGGTAGGTAACAGCTTTATTAAGTTATAATTCACATCATATAATTCACCCATTTAAAGTGTACAAATCAATGGTTTTTAGTATATTTGCCGAGTTGTGCAACCATTTCCACTAATAAATTTAGAACATTTCACCATCCCCAGAAGAAATCCAGCCGAACTACACTCCAAATCATTATCCTTTCAGCCCTGTAAGCTACTAATCCATTTTCCATGTCTATAGATCTGCCTATTTTGGACATTTCATAGAAACAGAATCATCAAATATGTGGTCCTTTGTAACTAACTTCTTTCATTTAGCATAATGTCTTTAAGATTCATTTATTGTAGTTATAGCACACATTAGTACATCATTCTTTTTCATTGCCAAATAATATATAATATTTTTAAAGAGATAAAAATGTGCTTCTTTCCATTACATGGGATATAAACTAAGAGAACAACAAAATGTTGCTCTGAGAGTTTCCCAGGCCTGGTGGGAGGTCTAGATTGCAATTACTATAAGTGCTATTTTAAATATTGAGCAGTTCTCTCTGAAGTATTACTTATGGCTTTTGTTAATTTAGCAACAGTTCAGAGTAGCCTTAATAGCTCTCCTGAAATCCTGTCAGAATCTTTCTAGAGAAGCAATGCTTTGGGTGATTAAATGTCAGTGATTCAGGCCAGGGACAGGTCAGTGGGTCACAGGCAGCATTCAGGAGCTGGACTAGAGCTATGCATCAGACAGGTATGTTCCAGGCTCTTTCTGGGCCTTCTGCCTTCTGAACAACCTTGCTCTTCCCAAGCACCTGTACTAAGTTATTGGATCCATGGGACAGAAACTTCTGCTACTAATACATGAAAAGGAGCATTCATGTATGCAAATACATATTCATATATGTATCAGCATTGTGAGACAGAGAGGAAGACACAATAAATGGGTGCTCATCTTGTCTCCAAGAGCTTAGTGTCTAGCTAGGAAGATGAGGCATAGCCCTGGATAACCCGAGTACAAGGCTGAATGGGACGCATGCCGCTTTAAATATTAGGAACTATTTCATCTGTTCAGAAAACAGCAGAGAACAAAATAACAAATGCCCATGTTCTTACTACTTGGCTTTGTTTAATTTTGGCATTTTTGTCATATCTGCTTTAGTTTTTTGTAAAAAATAGAACATCTTAGATATTCAGCAATGAAAAGGAAGGACCTATTAATAACATACAATAGCTTACATCAATCTCCAGGGAATTATGCTGAGTGAATAAAGTGAGTCCCAAAAGGTTATATATTATATAATTATAATTATATAATTCATATAGATACTGTGTGATTTACATACATACATATATTTTTAAATGAAATTTTATTTATTCATTTATTTTGGCCACATTGCACAGCTTGTGGGATTTCAGTTCCCTGACCCAGGGATTAAACTCCTGCCAGGCAGTGAAAGCACCAGTTCCTAACCACTAGACCACCAGGGAACTCCTTACATACATTCTTTTTTTTTTTAATTTTAAAATTTTATTTATTTCAATTGGAGGATAATTACTTTACAATATTGTGATGATTTTTGGTATACATCAACATTGCATACATTCTTGAACTGATGAGAGTACAGAAATGGAGAACAGATTCTTATTTGCTGGGTATTAAGGAAGGATCCTTAAGAAAGAACTGTTCTGCATCTTGGCTATATTGGTGTCAACATCTTGGCTGTGACAGTGTACTGTAGTTTTCCCTGATGATGTCATTGGGGAAGTTGGGTAAAGGGTACATAGAACCTCTGCATTATTTCTTACAACTGTGTGTGAGTCTCTGATTATCTCAAAATTAAAACTTTAACTTAAAAAGTCCCTCAGATACTATTAAGTCCCTTTTGATACTCTTCCCAATTCCATTGCTCTAGCTCCCTTTCCAGAGGTTACTTTTATCCTGTGTTGATGGAAATAAATCAATCAACAAAATATAATAGGAATAAGAAGAAGTTTTATTTGAGCCAAACTGAGGACTTTAGCCTAGGAGACAGCCCCTCAGATAACTCTGAGGAACTGCTGCAGAGAAGCATGGTTTGCAGCAGAGTTTTAAAATAAAGAACATCAAAGAGATCAGGAATATACTCCTTCAAGGTTACAGAAAAAACAGGTCAGGGGCTTCCCTGGTGGCTCAGTGGTAAAGAATCCAACTGCCTGTGCAGGCGACACAGGTTTGATCCCTGATCTGGGAAGATCCCACATGCTGCAGAGCAACTAAGCCTGTGCACCGTGACTACTGAGCTTGTGCTTTAGAGCCTGGGTACCACAACTAGTGAGGCCCACATGCCCCAGAGCCCATGCTCTGCAACAAGACAAGCCACTGCAGTGAGAAGCCAGAGCACTGCAACTAGAGAGTAGCCCCCGCTTGCCACAACTAGAGAAATGCCCCTCGCAGTGAAGACCTGGCACAGTAAAAAATAAATATTAAAGAAAAAAGTCCAACAGATCAGCGTGTTCACAGTAAGTCAGTATGACCTCGGGGGAGGGAGTCTTATCATCGAAGGCATACCAACATTGGTATTCCAGAAAAGGAGGCATTTAGTCCTTAACATAGACATTCTTTACCTGTGGTCACTGTGCCATTTTCTTTAATAATTAAAGCAGATATGACAGTGTATGTCTGATAAGTCACAAACAGCCCATTTTAGGTAGCAGAAAATCAAGTTAAATCATATATAAGCCAGAATGAGTTCCCTATACCTCACTATGTGAAAATTTCCTTAATTACCTGGATCTATTGCTAATTACCGGAGAAGGCAATGACACCCCACTCCAGTACCCTTGCCTGGAAAATCCCATGGGCAGAGGAGGCTGGTAGGCTGCAGTCAACATGGGGTCGCTAAGAGTAGGACATGGCTGAGCGACTTCACTTTCACTTTTCACTTTGATGCATTGGAGAAGGAAATGGCAACCCACTCCAGTGTTCTTGCCTGGAGAATCCCAGGAACACAGGAGCCTGGTTGGCTTCCATCTATGGGATTGCACAGAGTCGGACACGACTGAAGCGACTTAGCAGCAGCAGCAGCAGCAGCATTACTAATTACATCTACAAAATATTTAATACCTATGCGACATGTATTTGTCTCTAAAGAAAATCTAGCATTATTTCACATATTTTAAGCTTCTAAAAACTTTTTAATTTTTTTTTCCTTTTACATTTTAAACTTTTAAGAAATAGTATACTGGCTTCCCAGGTAAAGAGGGTAAAGAATCTGCCCACAGTGCGGGAGACCCAGGTTAGATTCCTGGGTCAGGAAGGTCCCCTGGAAAAGGGAATCTACTCCAGAGAGAATACTGGAATCTACTCCAGTATTCTCTCTTTTTTTTTTTTACTCCAATATTCTTACCTGGGAAATCTCATGTACAGAGGAGCCTGGCAGGCTATAGTCCATAGGGTTGCAAAGAGTCGGACATGACCGAGCAACTAACACATACACTGTATATCCTTCTGGGACTTGCTTACATGTATTTTTTTCCTGTTTACAACATCTGTGAGGATATCCATGTTGATACATGAATCTATAATTTTTTTTTAATGTTCAGAATTCTATTATATGATTATACCACAAGTTATTTATCACTTGCATTGAGACACTTATGTTTTTTCTGATTTTTTGTTATTTCATCAGTACTGCAGTGAACATTCCCATCTATATTTCTTGTGTGTATATGGAGAAGTTTCTCAGAGGTGGAGCTATATCCAGGAGTAGCACTCCTTGGCCTGATAGTGTGTGAATTTTCAACTTTTCTAAATATTGCCAAGTTGCTCTTTAGGGTGGTTGCAACAATTTATATCATCATATCAGTATATGAGATTACCCATTCATACAGTGTCACCAACATTTTATTTTCATATTTTGCTTATCTCTTCGACATGGAGTGGTATCTCATTATGTTTCTGTTTGGTTGATTTTTTTTTTTTTTTGGCTGTACTGCATGGCTTGTTGGATCTTAGTTCCCTAACCAAGGATTGAACCCAGGCCCTCAGCAGTGGAAGCTCAGAGTCCTAGCTGCTGAACCCCCAGGGAATTCCTAGTTAGTTCTTAAATATATTTAGATAAAGCTTTATCATTTTCTTCATAAAGATTTTGTACACCTATTATTTTTTTTTTTAATTGTATGTGTGGCTTTTGAGATCTCAGTTCTCCGACTGAGGACTGAATTCAGGCCATGTTAGTGAAAACCTGGAATCCTAAGCATTAGGACGTCAGGGAATTCCCCATCTTTTGTTAAATTAAGATATTTAGGAAGGAATAAATAACACATTATTATTGAATTTTTTATTCTTATGCTGCTATTTTTCCTTAAATCAACTCTTGAAAATTGTTGTTGGTTTGCACAGGAATATAATTTATTTTGGAATATTGATCTCCAGCAAAATTGAGAAATTCTTACCTTTTCTTACATTTAATTGTTCAGTTTAGTTCAGTTCAGTTGCATCCGACACTGTGCGACCCCATGGACTGCAGCATGCCAGGCTTCCCTGTATATCACCAACTCCCAGAGCTTACTCAAACTCATGTCCATTGAGTCAGAGATGCCATCCAACAACTATCTCATCCTCTGTCATCCCATTCTCCTCCCACCTTCAATCTTTCCCAGCATTAGGGTCTTTTCCAGTGAGTCGGTTCTTTGTATCAGGTGGCCAAAGTATTGGAGTTTCAGCTTCAGCATCAGTCCTTCCAATGAATATTCAGGGCTGATCTCCTTTAGGATGGACTGGTTGGATCTCCTTGCAGTCCAAGAGACTCTCAAGAGTCTTCTCCAACACCACAGTTCAAAAGCATCAATTCTTCAGCACTCAGCTTTCTTTATAGTCCAACTCTCATATCCATACACGATTACTGGAAAAACCATAGCTTTGATGTGACGAACCTTTGTTGGCAAAGTAATGTCTCTGCTTTTTAATACGCCATCTAGGTTGGTCATAGCTTTCCTTCTTCTGTTAGGTGCATACCACTTCTGTCCTTCGTTATTTAACTTTTAGTTCACTTCACAGCAGTGTGTGTGTGTGTGCGTGCGTGTGCGCGTGCTCAGTTGTGTCCAACTCTTTGCAATCCCATGGATTGTAGCCCACCAGGCTCCTCTGCCCATGGAATTTTCCAGGCAAGAATACTGGAGTTGGATGTCATTTCCTACTATAGCGGCTCTTGCAAACCCAGCGATCTAACCCACATCACTTTTGTCTCCTGCATTGGCAGGCGGATTCCTTTCCACTAGCATCACCTGGGAAGCCCCTTCAAAGCTATGAAAGCATATAATTTAAAGAGATGGATTGTTCTACATTTGTGATGAGAAGGAGAAACAGGTAATTCTGTTGTACAGTGTTTGTTATAAAAAGCACCCTGTCCTCTCTTCTTGCCTTCTCCAGGCATTACCAGGCAGTTCCTTCTGCTGATTTTAGCTGATTGCACACATGTACTGTTCCTTCTTGAGCAGCACAATTTAGGCATTGTTCTTTGATTTCCTCTATGGAGGATTAGGCATTAGCTCTTTTTGACTCCTTCTCCCACACCCTGTCCTCTCAGTACATAATATGAATTAGATCACTTGCATTATTACCTGTGTAGATTCTATTTATAGTTGAATCAGGTAGTGACGCATAATTACTTTTATCTTTTCTGCACAATCTTGTTATAAAAATTGTTATAACAATTTTTTTTGTTTGTTGGTTTATTAGTTTCACATGTATTGTCTGTGTAATTGCCTAAATAAGGACCCTATTCTCTGCTGTTTCAGTAAATTTATCCTCAAGACATTCTAGTATCTAGCCTAGACTGTTTGCTGTCTGTCACCAACAGTCAAACTTAGGATTTCTTTTTATCTATCTTGGGAATTTCCTTGGTCTCTCACATATCAGGTTACCAGTTTCCTGTATCTCGTGTCTTTTTGTGTGTGATTTATTTCTTTATTTTGGTAGAACATAGTTTCCTGACAAGGAAACTATAAGGTAAATTCTCCAGGCCTTCAGGATTCTGAAATTTCCTCCTCAGTGTGTTTAGATTTGATTTTTAAAAAAACTTATCCTGCTTGGGACTTGTACTTCCTAGATCTAAGCAATAATATCTTTTATAAATTCTGGACAATTATTAGTCTCATCTCTTCATATATTGCCTCTTCTCACTCTCTTTATTCTTGTCCCCTGGAACACAGAGTTGGTACATGACCTTATTTCAGTGTCCAGATCCCTTAATTCTCTTTTGTATTTTGCATGATTTTCACTTTCTTTTTAGCAGTCTGGATAATTTCTTCATATCTATCTGCTCCTTTCCTGTTTCTCTTTCCTAAATATTTAAAGTGTCCATTTAGTTTTTAATTTCGAAGACTAAATTTTTAACATCTGTAAGTTCTGCTTGGTGCTTTAAAAAATCATCCAGGTCTTTATTTTTTGTATGTCTTTTCTTTTCCTGCTTATTTTATAGTTTCTGTCTGACAGTTTGATTGTCTGATGTTCTGGGGATCTCATCCTGCTCTTGCTGTCTCTGATGATGCTCACTCACACTGGAGTTCTTATAATTTTGGATTTTAAGCTCATCTTCAGGACAGGGTTATCTCTTGGAGTACCATGTGGCCTAGATTAAGAATGTGTCCTCCTGGAGACATTTTACTTTTTCTGTGGATATTAATACTAGCATTAGTCCAAGACTTCTTTTTTGTTGTGGCATATTTCTCAGCATTGAGTTCCTTGGAACACATGTGTAGTATACATTTGAACCTGCGATCCAGTGAAAGCAGGCCTTTTATGAGTTTTCAGAAAGGACTTTTACTCAGGACCCAAATCAAGATGAAGAAACATCTTTGTCATTTTCTATGTAGGTAGGGAGGCATTTCTTTTCTACTCCCCCATTTCTCTAGCGTGCTTGAGGAAAGGAGCTTGTTTCCTGATTCTCCCTGGGCACTAATGCCCAAGTCTCTGACTCACTGAGCTGGACAGTGCTCTCTTTTTTGCCCACCCTGTCCACTTTGGACAGCTGCATCAGCTTAGCTGTTATAGTATTGCCATTTGTATTTTTTAAACTTATAGGTGGAAGAGAAAAGAACATCTGGCTGGGAGGATCAGGAAAGGCCTTAGAGATGAATGTAAGAGCCTAGAGGCGTGAGAGGGGTCACAGCAGGTGCAAAAGCACAGAGGCAGGAAATGACTATGCAGGAATGGAGAAAAGCACCTGACTTTCTTTCACTGGAGTGTCAGTGAAGTCGTTCAGTCGTGTCTGACTCTTTGCGACCCCACGGACTGTAGCCGACCAAACTCCTCTGTCCATGGGATTTTCCAGGCAATAGTACTGGAGTGGATTGCCATTTCCTTCTCCAGGGATCTTCCCGACCCAGGGATTGAACCCGGGTCTCCCACACTGTAGACAGACACTTTACTGTCTCAGCCAGTGTCAGGGAAGAGGAAAAATGAGGCCAGAGACAGAGGATACCAGATGACAAGCTTTGTTTCAGGAAGTTTAAACTGGAAGCATATCCAAGATGAATGGGTGTGGGTGGCAGCAGGTGGGAGAGGGGTTTGGATTTGAAAAAAAGATTCTGGAGGCTGTGGAAATAGTCAAGGTGATAGGTAGTGTGGCCTGAATGGGGTAGTGGCAGGTGAAAAGGAGGGAACCGTTGGGAGAAAGAGGGTGAGAGAGAGTCAGTGAACCAGATAAAGAAATCTGGGTTGAGAGCTGGGGGTGGGGAAAGGAAGAAAAAGCCAAGCAAGCACATTGAATCCTGGGAGATGAATTAAAAATGTCAACAATTATCTGAGCTGCGTTCTACCTTTTAAGATTTGTTCAGATACTAATAAATAGTTCATCTTGACTCTGTAGGCAGCTAAAGATGTTTTTAGGCCACTCGGTGAATAGTTGTCTGCAGCATGTTCCAGTAGAGCTCCCAGAAGTGAATCTGGATGTGTCTGTCTTTCCAGAACCTGCTGACATGACGAGTCCTGGGGACGATGCGCTGTCCTCTAGAACTGGTGCTCCAGGTGGGGATGATCAACTCTCTGAGGACAGATCCTTGCTCCAGCAGAGGCTGGCCGTCAGGGAGCTCCTCGACACCGAGGTCTCCTACTTGCACGTGCTCCAGCTCTGTGTCTCTGACATTAGGAGCCGCCTGCAGCAGGTACCTGGGTGGGGCCACACTCGGCCTGTCTTTAGAGAGGCAGACGTGGGTCCTGGCTTCTGAGACCTCACATCTGTTCCTGTGACAGGCTTGATGGAGGGGAAAGTGGTGAATGTGAAGTCATGGTACTTCTACTACTGGCTCTGCAACCTTCAGCAAGGCTTTTGACACCTTGGAGCCTTAGTATAAAAAGTGTTAGTTGCTCAGTCTTAGTATATTCTTCTGCTAAATGGGCAGAGAAGAATCACCTCAGAGAATTAAATGAGCTAATGGGTAAGATAGCCCTTTATTAAGTTTAGAACAGATTGTTTTAAGTGACCTATTTGTAATTGTCTCATTTAGAGGGTGGGAACATGAAAAAGTAATCATTACATGGGTTTCTAGTTTAGTATTCATTTTTTACATCTTTTTCGCCCCAGTTTCAGAAATAACACAGGCTCTGTTTCTAAAATTTCAACCATACCCTAACATGTAAGGTCCATAAGAGGAAAGGCTGTTTATTAATAGTTCAGTGTATTCCAGTTCTTGACATATAAATAATGGACTCCAATTAGTATTTATTGAATAAATGAAATAAGCAGATAATGTAGATGAAAACCCTCCCTTATTTTACCCTCCAGAAATTGGGATTTTTCCTCTGGAGGCATTAAACAAACAAATATAGATTGTTACTTATTTTAGCAAAAATAAAGCATACTCTAGATATTTTTCTACAGTTAGCTTCTCCCACTTGATTGTACATCCAGGGCTTCTATCTTTATATATATCCTATATAGGGCTTCCCTGGCAGCTCAGCAGTAAAGAATCTGCTGCAGTGCAGGAGACACAGGAGATGTGGGTTCAATCCCTGGGTTAGGAAGATCCCCTGGAGGAGGGCATGGCAACCCACTCTGGTATTCCTGTCTAAAAAATCCTATGGATAAAAGAGCCTGGCGGGATACAGTCCATAGAGTTGCAAAGAATCGGACATGACTGAAGCAACTGAGCACAGTCAGCATATGTAAATATCCTGCATTCTTTTAACAGTGGTGTAGTTTAGTTCATAGGGGCTGAAGTTCAGAAAATATCTAAAGGTAATAGTGGTAGGTGCCAAGTGTGTCAGAGCTTGGGGAAGTCCAACTTCCCACACTTATATGGCAGATGGGGAAATGAGAGAAGAAAAATTATAGTTGGCAGCAGACCTAGGATAACGCAGTTCAGCTTTCCTTTCATGCTGAGTGCTCCATCTCTTCCTCTCATCTCTTGGAGTAATAAAAATACCTAACTTATAAAATTTCAAAGTCTTTTCAAACATTCCTCTGGAACGGTCTTCCCAAGAGAGACGGAACCCCGATGACGTGACTATTCTGGACTACTGTCCGAAACCTACCAAAACATCACTCTTACCGAACTCCTGAGCGACCTTCCACGGAGTCTTTGTTCCTTTTAGCTGCCACAGGGAGATCTGGATGTCCTGTTCTCAAACATTGATGACATCATCAAGGTGAACAGCAGACTGCTTCATGATCTGCAGGAGACAGCCTCCAGGGAAGAGGAACAAGTGCAGCTGATCGGTGAGCAAAAAACCAGGCAGCTGGCAGCCTGAGATTCCTGTGGAATTGTTCTAGGCATGTGGTCATTGCTGTACATTCCCCAGCATTCCAGGGAGATGCAGCTCAATGAGAGGCTGTTTTGGGAGTCCCTGAAATACGGCATGTCAGAGCTGGCAGGACCCTCAAATGATATCCAGCCCAACCCCATCACTATAGACAGATGAAGAGACTGAGGCCTCAAGACAGAGAGGACATACTGATAGACACATAATTAGTTAGTGGTGTGGCTGAGACTTTATCCCAGGGTTTTTTCACAGTTGTTCACTCAGTAGTGAACAACTACAGCTTAGTGATCACCTGCAGTGAGTGCCATTCACTGTGCTGTGTGCTGAGGTAACAGAAGGGTCCAGGCACTCAGAGGGTCTGACCTTTTGTTCTTTTGGGTTAGTGAGTGAGAGAGACAGAAGATATACAGATAAACAGGAGAATTTTAAGTAGTAATTTGTAATTTAAAGAATAACAAATACCGTAACTTTTGAGAAAAGAGAAGGCCTCCTGAGGAGAGGACATTTGAACTGAGACCTGTTAGGGAGGAGCCAGCTATGAGATGATCTGGACAAAGAGTAGAGAAAATAGGTATTCAGAGGCCCTATTCTTTGGCAGAGCTGAGCCTGGGATATTTGATGGACAAGGCTGGTGAGGCTCCAGGGCAATGAGTAAGGGAAGAGTATAGGAGATAGGATAGAAGAGGCAGAGAAGGACCAGATCCTGCAAGGCCTTCTAGGAGTGTGGATTTTCTCCTAAGTGTGATGAGATGTCATTGGACAATTTTGAGCAGGGGAGTGATACGGTCAGATTTTTTTTTCAAAGATCCTTTTGGTAGTTGTGTACAGTGGATTGTGAAAGAGCGGCAAGAGTGGAAGTAATGAGATCAGCTGGTGGTTTTACCTTCACCCAGGTGAGAGATGGAGGTGGCCTCCTGATTCTGAAATAGTTAGGATGACCAGACATAAAGGAGGAGGAATGAGTAGGTGTAAACTTCAAACTTCTGCAGTCCCTTCCCGTCTCCTGTTCTGGGGCTACTTGATAAAACTTCTATGGTCAGAGGTTTTCAGGTAGAGTCAGAGGACAAAGGTGAATGGGCTCAGAAAGGTAGATGTGCGCAGGCTCAGGAGTTGTGATGCACAGGCTTAGTGCTCCATTAACTGTGGGATCTTCCCAGACCAGAGATTGAATCCATGTCTCCTACATTGACAGGTGAATTCTTTATCACTGAGCCACTGGGAAAGCCCGACTATTTCCTTTAAATGATAGAGGAATACAAAATTAAGGAATGAGATTTTTTAACAGTATCTAGGTAATATTTTTACCTTTTATCACTTTATCTATATTTCTGTTAATGATGACCACTTATTTGAGTGAGATTTTTTATTACGTTTTATTTGCACTGGATTTTAGTTGCAGCATGTGAACTCTTAGTTAAGGTATGTGGGATCTCGTTCCCTGACCAGAGATCAAACCTGGGTCCCCTGCACTGAAGTGCAGAGTCTTAGCCGCTGGACCACCAGGAAAGTCCCTTGAGTAGAAATTGTTACAGCCTCAGGCTGAAGATGCTCCAGGGACCTGGGGACTCTGAGGTCAGCATCTTCTGTTGGTATGGGTTTGAGATTCAACTAATTCCTTGTTAAGGGTCCTTACCTGTTCATTTCTGCCTTCCAGCTTAAGCTGTAAAAAGTTAAGATGCTATTTTGTCCAAGCCTGGTGACATCTCCATTCCCTGGCTTCCCTGTTTCCCTGATAGATTCGCCACATAAAATACAGGATGCCCAATTACATTTGAATTTCACATAAACAATGAAAATTATACTAAGTTTACTAAATTATACTAAGTTTATGTCATGGAATACTTGGGACATACTTATATTAAAACTTTGATTATTTATCTGAAGTTCAAATTTAACTGAGCATCTTATGTGTTGTCCTCCGCCCCCCCACCGCCTCCCCTGCATTTTGTCAAGCCTGTCCCCGGGCCTTTACCTAGTGTACAGAAAATAGCCTTCTCATCCTCTGCCCCTTGTGGTTAGCTAAAAAGAGATACAAAGAATCCACACGGGCTTTTCTTTTCCTAGGTGCAACTTTGTGCTTGATCATGGCTGAGCTCGTTCCTACCAGCTCTTCCTATTCCTCTCTCATCCCCCAGGCCCTGCTATGCAAGGGAGGCCCTTGTCCCAGTTCCATACCATAGCATTTTAAAAGATTTTTGGACATCAGGCATGAACCTCCCAAATGAGTCAGGTTCCATGTTCTTATGAATGATTTCAAATGCAGCTCCGGGTGGAGTTCCCCCATGGGCTCCTGTCATGGGAAGGCACCATGTTCTAGTTCAGTCTTATCTAAAAGAAATGCAGTGTGAGCCATGAATTTAACTTAAGACTTTTGAGTAGCTCCATTAAAAAAACTAAAGCAGTGAGATGAATTTTAATGATATATCTCATTTAACCCAATATATCAAAATAATATTTCAACATGTAATTAGTGTAAAACTTATTCATGGTACATTCTACTTTTTTTTTTTTTTGTACAAGTCTTTGCAATCCAGTGTCGTTTACACTGACAGCACATCTTAATTGGGATTCTCCATATTTCAAGTTCCCAGGAGTCATATATGGCTCGTGGCTTATAGGTCAAGTGGTTTAGAGCGGGGGCTTTGGAATCTGACTTGCAAGGTTCTGTCACCCACATCTCGTTCATGTCTCTGAGCCTCAGTTTCATGCCATCTGTATGAAAATAGTACTCATTTCGGTGCCAGCCATGACTATGGGTACCTAAATCAGTCCTGAATACTCACTGGAAGGACTGATGCTGAAGCTGAAACTCCAATACTTTGGCCACCTGATGCAAAGAACTGACTCATTTGAAAAGACCCTACTTCTGGGAAAGATTGAAGGCGGGAGGAGAAAGGGACGACAGAGTATGAGATGATTGGATGGCATCTCCAATTGATAGACATGAGTTTGGGTAAGCTCCAGGAGTTGGTGATGGACAGCGAAGCCTGGTGTGCTGCAGTGCATGGGATTGCAAAGAATCAGACACAGCTGAGCAACTGAACTGAACTGAACATGAAATAGCCCTTTTTATTCTCATGACCTTGTTACTTATTGATTATTATTATTAGTGGGCAACAGAGGATCCAGGTATGCTGCATGCAGCCCATAGGGTCCCAAAGAATCCGGCACAACTTAGTGACTGAACAAAAACATTATCATCCCCATTTGATTGAAGCAAAACCCAAGACTCAGAAAGGTTAAGTAACTTTCCTAAGATCAAACAGCTTGACCAGGCAGGCAGTCATGATTTGAGCAGCTCCTTCAGACAACATCCTGCCTCCCTTTCTCATTTCTCCTGCCAGAGGTAGAGTGGCCTTTTGATACTGAGAGTAACTCTTAGCTGCTGTGACTTCTTTCCAATCTGTGACTAAGGAGGACAAGAGGAGAAGAAATAAGTCTTTGGTGCCCCTGCGTTCCTGCCTGTTGGGCAGCTCTGCTCTCTGCTCTAGGGAAGTTTGCTTTCCTCCACCTTCAGTTATGGAAACACCCCTGCCCCTGGCCATGCCAGTGTGATTCAGTTTCTTTGGCAAAAGTCACACTCCTGCAGAACAGCCTAAATAGAGAAGAATGTGGGAACCGCCCCAGGTTTCAGGGCTACGCCCAAGGTATCTCCTAGTGAGGTCATCTCTGCAGCTAGCTGACCTCCCTATCCTATGCATTCTCCCTAACTGCAGTTTTGGGTAGTCTTTCCTGGTCACGTTCTCCCTTGTTCCAAGGGAGTTCTTTCTGAGGATTGTCTTGACCAGCACTGGGGAGGGGTTTTCGTTCCTGGGGTGGTAGTCTCGCTGTGGGAGCCTTTGCTGAGAGCTGGACCATGTTGGTCCAGTTACTCCCTGTCTCAAGGGGGGCCGGGTGCATTTCACAGGTACAACACACAGCATCAGCAGGCTTTAGGCTTAGCGTGGCTTCCTGTGGTCTGTGGCTTCCTTTTGTGGCTAATACGTTTCTCTTCACCCTCACCACTATCCCCTTCGGTAGACAGCCAAATAGTCTTGCCTTTTTTTTTTAAACATTTATTTATTTATTGTTGGCTGCTCTGAGTCTTTGTTGCTGCATGGGGTTTCTCTAATTGTAGAGAGTGGGGCCTACTCTCTAGTTGTTTTGCACTGGCTTCTCATTGCATGGCTTCACTTGTAGAGCACAAGCTCCAGGGCACATGGGCTTCATTTGTTGCAGCTCATGGGCTTAGCTGCCCCAAGACAAGTGGGATCTCAGACTAGGGATCAAACCAGTGTCCCCCGAATTGCAAGGAGGATTCTTATCCACTGGACCATCAGGGAAGTCCTGTAGTAGCCTTTTAATAGCTATTTCTCTTTCCATGTTTTACTCCTGATTTAGTCTCAACATAGTATAGCTCTAATAGACTATTTTTTTTAGAGCACATTTAGATTTACAGAAAAATTCAGTTCAGTTCAGTCGCTCAGTCGTGTCCGACTCTTTGCGACCCCATGAATCGCAGCACGCCAGGCCTCCCTGTTCATCACCATCTCTCGGAGATCACTCAGACTCACATCCATCGAGTCAGTGATGCCATCCAGCCATCTCATCCTCGGTCGTCCCCTTCTCCTCCTGCCCCCTATCCCTCCCAGCATCAGAGTCTTTTCCAATGAGTCAACTCTTTGCATGGGGTGGCCAAAGTACTGGAATTTCAGCTTTAGCATCATTCAGGTGGTCTGGTATTACCATCTCTTTCAGAATTTTCCACAGTTTATTGTGATCCACACAGTCAAAGGCTTTGGCCTGCCCCCAATTCCCCTTTCCATCTACATTTATTAATTCTTATTCTATAAGCAAGAAATGTCCCTTCCATTCATTTTTTAAAAGTTATTTTTAGTTGTCAAATTTTTAGGTATAGTTGATTTACAGTGTTATATGTTTTAATTGTACAGCATAGTGATTCACAATTTTTGTTATTTATTTATTGTATTTATGGCTGTGTTTGATCATCATTGCTTTACAGGCCTTCTCCAGTTGAGGTGATTGGTGGCTCCTGTCTAGTTATGCTCAGGCTTCTCATTGTAGTGGTTTCTCTTGTTGCGGAGCATGGGCTCTAGGCGTGTGGGCTTCAGTAGTTGTGGCACCGGTTCATAATTTTTAAACGTTATAGTTACAGATTTTTAAGAATAAAGTCATGGATATTTGCTTTATTCCATGAATCAGAATCCAGTACTATTATTATTCATTTTCTTGCTCAAATTTTACCAGCTTTGGCCATATGGAGCTCTTTCAAGTTGACACCTGTGTCCTTTCAATGTGTCTCTAACAATTTGTGAGCACTTTCTTGCTTTCTGACACCACAAGGTGTTCTCAGCTCATCTTGTATTTTCCCTGCCCTATCCTTGCAATCAGCTTTTCTCCTGGGAAACCTGATTCCTACCTGTGCTTATTGCTCCTGGGGTGTCATTGCTTCTAGGCCCTCTTAGCTGATATTTAGGAAATATGTGTATATATACCAACACATGCATGTACACATATCTACATTTCTTTCTATATCTATCCATCTATGTTGTTGTTTAGTTGCTAAGTCATGTCCAACTTTTTGCGACTCCATAGACTATAGCCTGCCAGGCTCCTCTGTCCATGGGATTTCCCAGGCAAGAATACTGGAGTGTGTTGCCATTTCCTTCTCCATATTTGCTTTATTCCATGAATCAGAATCCAGTACTATTATTATTCATTTTCTTGCTCAAATTTTACCAGCTTTGGCCATATGGAGCTCTTTCAAGTTGACACCTGTGTCCTTTCAATGTGTCTCTAACAATTTGTGAGCACTTTCTTGCTTTCTGACACCACAAGGTGTTCTCAGCTCATCTTGTATTTTCCCTGCCCTATCCTTGCAATCAGCTTTTCTCCTGGGAAACCTGATTCCTACCTGTGCTTATTGCTCCTGGGGTGTCATTGCTTCTAGGCCCTCTTAGCTGATATTTAGGAAATATGTGTATATATACCAACACATGCATGTACACATATCTACATTTCTTTCTATATCTATCCATCTATGTTGTTGTTTAGTTGCTAAGTCATGTCCAACTTTTTGCGACTCCATAGACTATAGCCTGCCAGGCTCCTCTGTCCATGGGATTTCCCAGGCAAGAATACTGGAGTGTGTTGCCATTTCCTTCTCCAGGGGATCTTCCCAACTCAGGGATTGCATCTCCTGCAATGGCAGTTGCATTCTTTACCACTGAGCCACCAGGGAAGCTCGTCTACATTTATATATTTAAAATACATAAAACCATGAGTTCCTACTAATACCTCCAATTCCAGTCCAGTATCTCAGGGTTCATTCTAATCTTTCCTTTTTTCTTATTTGCAGCATCTTTCTGTGACAGGTAGAAATGGTTGCCATTATCTACAGTGTATTTACTTATTTGTTCGAAGTTAGTAGTCACTTAGAGTATTTTTTTTTTTTGGTTATGTTATATTTTAATCAAAAATACTAGCCTGTACCTTTGTGAAAAATACGTTAATTTTTTCGTACACCCTTCAGTGTGATTATGTTATTCATTTGTAATAGAATTAGGTTCATTCCTTATTGCTTTTATTCTATTTGGGGTTCCCCTTCCACATCCTGGTTGGTCTTAGCTGTATATTTATTTTGGGAGTATGTAAAATATTACCATGGTTCCAAGATCAGAGCTATATAAGAAGGTATATTCAGTAAAGCATTGTTCCCCTCTCATCCCTACTGTCCTATCCCATTCCCTATTCTTTCCATCCCATTCTCTCTCCCCAGTAAGTAACTAATCTCATAAGTTTCTGTTTTTTTGTTAATATAGAATGTCACACTTGGCGTGTCATTCGTGTGCAGGGGACTGCCAGTCTTTCTTGTATTGTTATAACTTTAGTGTAAGTGCTATTGAAATTGAGCATGAGTGTGATCCTTTTAAAACAAAAACTAGATCATTGTCGCCCCTGCTGAAAACCTTCTAGTTGCTTCCTGCCACCATTAGAATAAAACCTGAACACCTTACTACACCATATTTACTTGCTTCAAGGCCCTACATAATCTGGCTTCAGTTTTCTGTTTATTTTCTCTACTTTGTGCCCTTGCTCACTGTGTTCCAGCCATACGTGCCTTCTTGGTGTCACCTGCATGTCCAAGCATTCACTTGCCTTAAGGCCTTTGTATTTATCCTTCCCTAAGCCTGGTACTGCTCTTCCCTCAGCTTTCTCAGGGTTGGATTCTTTTGGACTGTGATAAACATCCACATCTTTATGGAGGTCTTTCCTAAATAGATCTCCTGTGTGTATGTGCTTAGTTGCTTAGTCATGTCTGACTCTGTGATCCCATGGACTGTAGCCTGCCAGTCTCCTCTATCCCATGGAATTTTCCAGGCAAGAATAAACTGGAGTGGGTTGCCGTTTCCTACTCCAAGGGATCTTCCCAACCCAGGGATCGAACCCATGTCTCTTGTGTCTCCTGCATTGGCAGGCAGATTCTTGACCACAGTGACACCTCTAACTCTTTATCTGGCTTTGTTTAAATCTGTGGTACCCATCACTACCTGGCATCAGTTCAGTTCCATTCAGTCGCTCAGTCATGTCTGACTCTTTGAGACCCCATAAACCTCAGCACACCAGGCCTCCGTGTCCATCACCAACTCCCAGAGTTCACCCAAACTCATGTCCATTGAGTCGGTGAAGCCATCCAACCATCTCATTCTCTGTCGTCCCCTTCTCCTCCTGCCCTCAATCTTTCCCAGCATCAGGGTCTTTTCGAATGAGTCAGCTCTTCGCATCAGGTGCCCAAAGTATTGGCATTTCAGCTTCAACATCAGTCCTTCCAATGAACACCCAGGACTGATCTGCTTTAGGATGGATTGGTTGGATCGCCTTGCATATGTAATATATAAATAAATATATTTATTTATTTTTTGTCTTCCCCATGAGAATATCAGCCCCATGAGGCAGGGTCATTATTTCATTCAAAGAACTTAGTGCCTCATACACAGTCAGTATGTAAGTAGTCGGTAAGTTTTTGAGAAATGAAGTTTGTATCAGATGCTTTATGTGCATTTTTAAAATTAATCATCCCAGTGAACACTTGGAGGTGAGTACTATTTGTATTCCTGTCTATAGATGAAAATATGGAGGGTCAGAGGGATCAGATACTCACCCTAGACTGTACTACTGGGAAAGGGTTGACTGGAGATCTGGTGTTACTTCTCTCTGACTCCAAAGCCCACATTTGTGACTATCCATGCTGTACTGTAGGGTGTCTTTGTAAACAGGGTTTGGAATTGTACTTGCCATACATGGTAATTATAAAGATGTAACATGAATGTGTTTTGTAAACTATAAAGCATTGTCCAAATGTGACAATTATCAATATTATTACTGTAATTATAGATACTGTTTATTAAGCACACACACTACATCACTGTGTCACTTAATCCTACAGCAGCCTTTTGAAAGTGAGATGAAAACATGGGAGCTGAGGAAAATGAGGTGACTTGCCCAAGGTGCAGCCATGAAATTAGAAGACGCTTACTCCTTGGAAGAAAAGTTATGTCCAACCTAGATAGCATTTTCAAAAGCAGAGACATTACTTTGCCGACTAAGGTCCGTCTAGTCAAGGCTATGGTTTTTCCTGTGGTCATGTATGGATGTGAGAGTTGTTTGGACTGCAAGGAGATCCAACCAGTCCATTCTGAAGGAGATCAACCCTGGGATTTCTTTGGAAGGAATGATGCTAAAGCTGAAACTCCAGTACTTTGGCCACCTCATGCGAAGAGTTGACTCATTGGAAAAGACTGTGATGCTGGGAGGGATTGGGGGCAGGAGGAGAAGGGGACGACCGAGGATGAGATGGCTGGATGGCATCACTGACTCGATGGATGTGAGTCTGAGTGAACTCCGAGAGATGGTGATGAACAGGGAGGCCTGGCGTGCTGCGATTCATGGGGTCGCAAAGAGTCGGACACGACTGAGCGACTGAACTGAACTAAGCCAGGCAGGCTTGTCAGAGCTAAAGTGCTTAGCTGTGTCACTCACGGCTTCCCTGTTCTAAGCAAGAGGACATGCAGAAATGCTTTTGAGAACTTGTTGCTTTTTCATTGTCAGGTAATGCATTCCTGGAATTCCAAGAGGAGTTGGAGCAAGTCTATAAGGTGTACTGTGCCAGCTATGAACAGGCCTTGCTGCTGGTAGAGACCTACCGGAAGGAGCCAGAGCTGCAGCGGGAGATCCAGGGCATCATCGAGGCAGTGCTGTGAGTAGAATGATCCCTACGGATGCCGAGGTCAGGGGCTGTTAAAGTCTCACCCTAGCTTGGGGCTGCTCACGCTGTTTCAGGAGTGTCCTAGTCAGGCTAGGCTAGGTGCTGCAGAGACAAACAACCCCCAGCTCTTTTAGTAGTTTCAACCAATGAGGTTTCCACCTTCCTTGTGCTCCAGTGTGGGTTAACCTGGGGCTCTTCCCACTGTCATGCTCACTCTGGAACTCAAGGTGACACCAGCCACTGTCTGGAACATGGCTGGTGACTTGGCAAGGAACAAAGAACTCTGGAGGGTCTCACACAGGTTACTAAATGTTCCAGGCCAGAAGTAACATCCATTGCTTCTCATAATTCAGAGTCCAGAACTAATCACCTGACTTCATCCAGTACCAGGAGGCCAGGGCATGCCTTCCAGCCATGTGTTCAGAGGTGGAAAAGCAGAAACATTTGGTGAACAGCACTTGTGTGCACCATAGGGAGGGCAGTGAGATGGTGGGAACCATGTGCTGTAAGCAGCAGTGGCAGGAAGCAGGCTCGCACCACCTGAGGAGACCTCTCTACAGATGGCTGGAGTCCTGCCCCACAGAAAAGGATCAGAACTGCCTTGGGAGGCCTCGCAGCCCAGAGCTGGTACCAGTGAGTGGGAGCTCGGGGTAGAGATATGTAGAGAATAAATTTTTTAAATTAAAATTTTGAACAGGTAGCACTTAACACAGTTTAAAAGCTTTAAAACATCTGAATTTAAACAGTAAAAGTGAAAGATCTCCCCCACCCTGTCCCTTCATCCATCCAATTGCTGCTACTACCTGCAAAGTCAAGGTAACCACTTTTAAATTCCTTATGAATCTTTGTAGAGTTCCTATATACCTATACAAGTAAATCTAGATATATACTCTTATTTTCCCATCTTCTTATAAAAGTTTATAATTTTTTTCACTTATGTTATATCTTGGAGGTCTTTCCGATTCAATACATATAGTATGACCCTTTGAATGGCTATGTATTCTTCTACCATGTGGTTGTTCCACAGCTTATTTAACTGCTTTCTATTGATGGATATTGACTTATTTCTATTCTTTATAGCATTACAGATAATGCTATGTGATTATTCATGAACATATGTTATTTTAACTGAGGTGCAAATAAAAGTATCTATAAGTTAAATTTCTAGATGTGAAATTGCTAGATTAAAGGAAGTATGTGTTAATAATTTTGATAATATTGCAAAATTTCTCACTGTAAAGGTAATATCAGTTGATATTCCCATGAACAAATATAAGGGTGTTTCCCCTCAGCCTCACCAGCAGAGTACATTGTGAAACTTCAGAGTTTTTACCACTGAGATAGGTGAAAAATGGCATCTCAGTAATGTTTCATTTTGTATTTATCTTCTTATGATTAAAGTGGATCATCATATATTTAAAAAGACTTACATTAGGACTTCCTTGGCGGTCTGGTGGTTAAGACTTCGTGTTCCCAATGCATAGGGCACAGGTTCAATCCCTGGTTGGAGAATTAAGATGCTGCATGCCATGCAGCATGGTCAAAAAGAAAAAAGCTTATATCTTCCCCAAGCTTACCAAATGAAGATAGATGAAGGCCATCTTCTGGAAATCAGAATAGTGTAGGAGGAACAGAGGTTATTATTGTTATTTCATCTTACTTAGGCATTTCCTGTTTACACCCAAGAGAGTGTAGATTTTGGTCTTTAAAGCTAGCATTATCTCATCTGGAGCCTCCTGTTATCTCTCTTTCTTCTCTCCCTTATCATATCCTTAACCCTTGTGCCCCCTGAAGCCTTCTTTTGAGGTAGCCATGTCCCTGCCCCTCCCAGCTTTCAAAAAAGCCTACTTTCATTTTCTTTGATTCCTTTGATCCCTTCATGGATCTTACAAACTTAGGCTTTTGTTAGGGTCACTAAATACATTTCTACAGGAGTGAGGCAAGTAACAGAAATGAGGGAAGCAGGACGCCAGCTGTGAGACAAAAGGGAGTAATGGAGACTGTGGCAAATCAGAGCCAGCAGTCCCTGTATAGAGTGCAGCTGCAGCCCAGCCTCAGCTGATCACTGTTGTATCAAGTAGCTTTTGCTACAGCATATCACCCCTATATAAATATAGTGGTTTAAAATAGAAATCATCTCAAAAATTTGTTTAAAGCAAATATTTCTCAAGGTCACATTTGTGCATGTTAGCAATTTAGCTGGACTCAGTAAATGATTTTTCTAGTCCTGGCTGAACTCCCTCACATGTCTGTGATCAACCATAGGTCAGCTTTGCTGATGTTGGCTGGACTTTCCTATGAACGTGGGACACACAAGCTGACTCAGCTCTGCCTTTTGAGATCTTGACTTAGAACTGGCATGCTGTGCCAGGCTTGGGAGGTGGGAAAATAGTCCCCACTTCCTGGTGGGAGAAGCTTCAAGGTCATATTTAAAGGGTATAGATACAGAGAGTAAAGTAATTGCAGCCATTTTTTTGTAAACCACCTACCTCAGTTGCTGTGTAGAAATATGATTCCATTGTGGCCAGATCCTCTGATCTTTCAAGAGAAACCAGAAGCTTTGATGTAAGTCTCCACAGTGTTAAATATTGGCATCTAGTTCAGACATGTTAGAAGCACTGTGTGTGGGGCCCTAGTTGGCACAGAGGCTGCTCTTTGTCACATCTTCTGCACTCCAGTCTTTCCCAACTAGGCCAGACATTTCTCATGGGCTCCTTTGGCGCCAGGCAGCCTGGCAACGAATTGAGCTCTCTGCTCTATATTCACCTTCGCAGGAGCCATTTAGTGTCTCAGAACCTAGTTTCCCTACATGTAGAGTGGAAGTAAAAGCAACAGCTCATGGGGATGTAGACTCACTGCATACAGGTAATACTCAGTAATTCCCTAGTAATACCATAGCTATGGTAGTTATCTTGGTTAGGAAGGGATTATGCTTCCTTGAGACCACACTGTGGTTCTCTGCTCCTTCAGTCCCAGTGCTCTCTTTTTATAACAAATTTATTATCCTGAGTTACATTCTGAAAAAAATTCTCCTGCCCATATACAAAATTGAAAAAAATAAACATAATGGCTTAGCTATAATTAAAAGAGAAATAAAAGGAAAATAATTTCTAATAATGTAATATGTATTACATATGTAATATATAATATGTATAATGTAATGTATAATGGAGAAGGAAATGGCAACCCACTCCAGTGTTCTTGCCTGGAGAATCCCAGGGATGGGGGAGCCTGGTGGGCTACCGTCTATGGGGTCACACAGAGTTGGGCACGACTGAAGCGACTTAGCAGTAGCAATGTAATGTATGCAAATGCTTGGGCACCGCTACATTAGCGATCACATGCTCATAAGCGAAAAAGAGTCAGAAGCCATTCTGTACACAAAGTACAGAAAACCAAAAGAGCAGAGAATATGTGTACCCTGAAATGACACAAACTTGACTTCCTTGTGTATGATAAGAGAAAGAAGGAAACAACATAATTGAAGTAGGGATAATGTTACATACTAGGAGGCAGAGAAAATGAGGCAGTAAAATCTGATGTTCTTACAGATGGCCTGTGTCGTATTTACAAAAGGTAGTACCATAGTAATTCCCAGTGTGAAGATATGTGACTGGATGGCATCCAGGTGTCACAAAAATATCTCAGTTCTTGAAATTGCAGCCCGTTTCAAGGCATTCATTCAGTCTCTGAATGTTGAGAGGGGCATATGAAGCATAGAAACAATTCTCCATAATGCAAGACTGTCCTTGAAGGATATTCTGCTTCCCTGGGACCCTGTCCACTAAATGCTTGCAGCACCCCAGAGCCTGCAGGTTTTAAGACTGCCCTCAGTGAAATCCTCTGGTCTAATGTTGTAGCAGGAATGACATCCTTTCAGTCATCCCAATTTTACTCTATTTCCAGGAAGACAGAAAATAGACTTCCTACGGGAAAGTATAGACATTGGGTGGTGGGTGGATGGATGGATAGATAGAATGAATTTTAAGGGGCTCCTACTATGTATGCTGCTTTAGAACTATTAATCACCTCCCTCCTGAAACAGTCGTCCTGGCTTTC
Source organism: Cephalophus harveyi (assembly GCA_006410635.1). Lineage (NCBI taxonomy): Eukaryota > Metazoa > Chordata > Mammalia > Artiodactyla > Bovidae > Cephalophus > Cephalophus harveyi. Next base: position 33,561 of record SJYT01049590.1, read on the forward strand.
TGTGCTGATGACCATTGGGCTCTTTCTGGAGCCTGGCTGACTAGATCACACCAGCTGGACATCCAGAGATGATAAATGGCACCATCTCAATAGATCTTTGTGATTCCAAAATATATGCTACCTCCCACTTTTTATTTGGGTGGGTGAGTTGGTGAGGTGTTTAGTTTATCCTAGCTCTTAAGGCCGGAGAAGGCAATGGCACCCCACTCCAGTACTCCTGCCTGGAAAATCCCATGGGCAGAGGAGCCCGGTGGGCTGCCATCTGTGGGGTCGCACAGAGTTGGACACGACTGAAGTGACCTAGCAGCAGCAGCAGCAGTTCTTAAGGCAGCGCTTCCCACCTGGTGGCCAGTGGAATCAGAGCTTGTCCTTGCAGCCACAGGAAGCTTTGCCTTAGGGAGACCAGTCTAATGGTACAGCTTTCAGTGAGGAGGAGAGGTGGATCAAAGCACTCGTAGTTCCACAACAACTTAGGCAGGGTGTTGGGAGAAGACACATAATCTGTTTTCCTCTATTGGCTGTTTTTTGTTCAAGTATGAAAGTAACATACTTACTGAAAAAAGGAAATTTCAAACAATACACAGATTATGTAAAGTAAAAAGTATAAGTCCATTCCCTCTTGGTTTCCTGTTTCCCATGCCTCCTCCTAGTAGTTAACATGTTCCATCCAAATTTGATTCTGTGTATTTACAGACAGGTAAGAAATACTTTCCATGGGAAAATCTAGATGTTGGATGGATGGATAGATAAATAGAAAGAATGAATGAATTAATGAATTTTTAAGGGACTCCTACTCTACATTCTGGAGAAGGCAATGGCACCTCACTCCAGCACTCTTGCCTGGAAAATCCCATGGACGGCGGAGCCTGGTAGGCTGCAGTCCATGGGGTCGCTAAGAGTCAGACAGGATTGAGCGACTTCACTTTCACTTTTCACTTTCATGCATCGGAGAAGGAAATGGCACCCCACTCCAGTGTTCTTGCCTGGAGAATCCCAGGGATGGGGGAGCCTGGTGGGGTGCTGTCTATGGGGTCGCTGAGGGTCGGACACGATTGAGCGACTTCACTTTCACTTTTCACTTTCTTGCATTGGAGAAGGAAATGGCAACCCACTCCAGTGTTCTTGCCTGGAGAATCCCAGGGACGGGGGAGCCTGGTGGGCTGCTGTCTATGGGGTCGCACAGAGTCGGAAACAACTGAAGCGACTTAGCAGCAGCGGCAGCAGTTGTCCCCATGAAGCAGTTGTCCTTTTCCCATGAAAAGTAAGCCCAGAGGGCAGTTTTGCAAATATCTGACCACTGTTTCCACCTCTCCTGCCCACAGTCAGCCAGGCACTAGGAAACCCTTGGTGAGAGCAGATGGTCAGCACAGGCATATCCTGACAGATAGTTCGACCCCTGTGTTCCAACCTCCTGCAGTTAATGGGAGGGAGGGGGTAGTTCCCACCTGCTCTGTCTGTTCCAGGCCTTATGGCTGATCTTTCCTGGACATTTGGTTCTGGAGGTTTTTTCCACAGGAAGAAGAGCAGAGGCAAAGGTACCATAGAGAGGAGGCCAGATAATAGTCATGAGAGGTATTTGTGAGTCTTCGTGAAGGAGGCGTGCTTAGACATTGATGTTTGAAACCCTCGTGTGTTTCTCAGAAGGTGGGTCTGAGGGCTACTGGTCATGATCAAAGAAAGACTCTTGGAGCCTTGTCCCAGATGCCATTGACTTGGGCACTCTTTCTGCAACTTCCAGACATCATCAGGAAGGGGGCTAGAAATAATCATTTATGCATCAAATGGTACATCTGGAAGGGACCTTGACACTATTAGTTCTGTGTTTTGTATTTTCCTTTTTCAAATTAAAAATTTCAAGCCCTATAGAAAAGTAGAATAATATAATGAACACACACACCCATCACCTGAAATGAGCAAGTATAAATGCCTTCTGTTTGCTGCATCTAGCTTTATACTAAGTAATTTAAAGGGAATTACAGATACTATGAGTTTTTACCCTTAAATACTTTACATGCCTCTCTAAACATTAAATGCCTATGATTTAAAAAAAAAAGTTTGGAGGGGGCTGTGCCCCAAGGCTTGTGAGATCTTAGTTCTTCCACTGGGGATTAAACCTGGGCCTGCAACAGTGGAAGCACTGAATCCTAACCATCAAACCACCAGTTCTTGTGATTTTAAAAAGTGCTTTTTTGAAGCAGCAGGACCATTTTTTAAAATGAAATACCACATGCCTGTCCAGCAGATGGGAGTTGTGCTTGAGACATACCCAAGTGGAGATCTCAAGTAGGCTAGTTGACCATGTGAGTCTGGAACTCTGGGCAGAAGTAAAAAGTGGAGATCTGGGTTTGCCTTGTGTTTAAAGCCGTAGGACTAAAGGAGCTCAGCAAGAGAGTGAGTGGAGAGAGGAGGCCCCAGGGCATTCCAGCATTGGAGAGAAGCCAGGAAAGTGGCCCAAGAAGTGAGAGAAACAGGACAAAGGGCATCTCTGGGGCCAAAAGAAGAAAGTGTTTTGAGAAATAGAGAATGGTTTGCTGTGTCTGCTATTGAGAGACCGAGTAAACTGAGGACAGAGAACTGACCTTCGGATTTAGTACATATGGGGAACCGAGGTCCAGAAAAGGGTAAAGTGAGAACTAGCAGCACCCGATGAGGAAATTGAGGACTCCCGAAGAAGGGTGACTTGCCCGAGATTACACAGTTAAATAGCAGAGCTAGGACTAGACCCCAGGCCCTTTGGTGCCCCCAAGGGAGGACTTGACATACTTAACACCAGCCTTCTCCCTCAGGCCACAAGCTGGACCTTCAGGCCTCAGTTTCTTGCTGGTAATTCCTCTGCAGAGGATTACCAAATACCCATTGCTGCTGCAGAAAATTCTGGAAAACACACTCCCTGATGCCAGTGCCTACGCTGTCCTTCAGAGGGCTACCTCTGCCCTCCAAGATGTGGTCACCAACATCAATGAGTACAAGAGGCGCAAAGAAGTGGGTAAGGACTGGGGCATTTAGGTGATACATTAGTAAGAATGCTTCTAGTTAACAAAAAACTCACCTCAAACTGGCTTCACTAGTAAAGGGAAGACAGTCACTTATGTAACCTACAAGTCCAGAGGTAACGTGGGCTTTAAGTAGGATTTAATCTGGGAGCTAGTGTCATTTCCCTATAATTCTCTTGTCTCTGACCTTCACTATGTGTCACTTGCTTCTTCAAACTGGCCTCCCTCATAACAATAAGTGGCTATTGCTGTCCTAAGACTCACGTCTGAACACCACACCTTCCAGGAGAACATGGACCCTTTCTCCACTTAGCTGTAAACACTAAATTGGAGCTTCATTCTAATAGGATTTGTTTGAGTCATATGCTCACTCTGAACCAATTGCCATGGTTAGGGGTATGCCATGAACTGTTTGGCTTATGCCTGGGTTGTAAGCCTTTCTTTGAACCTGTCACTGTGGTAGAGGAGTGAGGATTGTGTGAATTGGATTATAACAGTCAGCAACCACTCCCTGAACTAAAGTGAAATCATTCTTATCCAAACCACATGGCTGCTATACTAAGGAGAAATGAATACTGGGAGGCAAAGAGCTGTGTATGTATCAGGGATGAGGGTAGGAGGAGAAAATGGGGAGATTGTTGCCTCTCAAGTTGCTAAAACAGAAAGGCCTGCAGAGTGTCACAGTGTCCTAGGTAGAGGAAAAACTTACACAACTAAGACAGTATAGTAATGATAATTTAGCTAATCTTTATTAAGGGGTAACTGTGACTTGTTTTTTTCACTTATTATTTTGTTTGATCCTTACAATAGTCCTGAGGTTGACACTGTTAGTCTCATTTCACAGTTGGGTAAAATGAGAGCTTAAGTCATTTGCTTCATTTCCATCATCTTATGTGATCTCCCAGCAATCCTGGGAAGTGATTGGCCTCATTTACAGATGAGGAAACTGAGACGCAAAAAATCAAGCTGGTATGAACGTCTTCAGTCAGTGAGGACTCTGAGCCCTGTGTTTTACTTCCAAGATTTGCCATTCTAATGTGTGTGACCCTGACGTTTGAGAAGACGGCCTAAGAGGTGCCCAGCTGGGATGTCAGGGTCTCTTACTTTGCCGGGTCAGCTCTGGTCCTTGTGCCTTCCTTTTTCTCTGTTGGTGCAGCCTCCAAGTACACCAAGGTGGAGCCGCTGAGCCTCCGGGAGCGACTGGCTCGCATCAATACACACACCCTCTCCAAGAAGACCACCCGGCTGAGCCAGCTGCTGAAGCAGGAGGCGGGGCTCGTTCCCAGGGTGAGCAATGGACTGGAGGAAGGGTTGCATGCCAGCCATCCCAAGGGGCAAGACGGTGCAGTGGTAAGGTGGAGTCTTAGACTGCTTTCAGAGATGAGGAGACTGAGGCCAGGAAGGGGCAGAGTAGCCACCCTCACTTGATTCTTTTGTTTAAAGTTTGCTGGTTCTTTATAGATTTTTTGCTGTGGACCATTTTTAAAGTCTTTGAATTTATTTCAATATTGCTTCTGTTTTATGTCCTGGCGTTTTGACCATAAGGCATGTGGGATCTTAGCTTCCTGTTCAGTTCAGTTCAGTCGCTCAGTTGTGTCTGACTCTGCAACTGCATGGACTGCAGCACACCAGGCCTTCCTGTCCATCCCAACTTCCTGAGTTTACTCAAACTCATGTCCATTGAGTCAGTGATGCTATCCAACCATCTCATCCCCTGTCGTCCCTTTCTCCTCCCACTTTGAATCTTTCCCAGCCTCAGGGTCTTTTCAAATGAGTCAGTTCTTTGCATCAGGTGGCCAAAGTATTGGAGTTTCAACTTCAAAATCAGTCCTTCCAATGAACACCCAGGACTGATCTCCTTTAGGATGGACTGGTTGAATCTCCTTACAGTTCAAGGGACTCTTAAGAGTCTTCTCCAACACCACAGTTCAAAAGCATAAATTCTTCAGTGCTCAGCTTTCTTTATAGTCCAATTCTCACATCTCTATATGACTACTGGAAACACCATAGCTTTGACTAGATGGACTTTTGTTGGCAAAATAATGTCTTTGCTTTTTAATATGCTGTCTAGGTTGATCATAACTTTTTTTGCAAAGAGTAAGCATCTTTTAATTTCCTGACTGCAATCACCATCTGCTGTGATATTGGAGCCCAAAAAATAAAGTCTGTCTCTGTTTCCATTGTTTCCCCATCTATTTGCCATGAAGTGATGGGACTTGGTGCCATGATCTTAGTTTTCTGAATGTTGAGTTTTAAGCCAACTTTTTCACTCTCCTCTTTCACTTTCATTGAGAGGCTGTTTAGTTCCTCTTCACTTTCTGCCATAAGGGTGGTGTCATCTGCATATCTGAGGTTATTGATATTTCTCCCGACAATCTTGATTCTAGCTTGTGCTTCATCCAGCCCAGCATTTCTCATGATGTACTCTGCATATAAGTTAAATAAGCAGGGTGACAATATACAGCCTTGATGTACTCTTTTTCCTATTTGGAACCAGTCTGTTGTTCCATGTCCAGTTGTAACTGTTGCTTCTTTACCTACATATAGATTTCTCAGGAGGCAGGTCAAGTGGTCTAGTATTCCTTTCTCTTTAAGAATTTTCCACAGTTTGTTATGATCCACACAGTTGAAGGCTTTGGTGTAGTCAATAAAGCAGAAGTAGATGTTTTTCTGGAACTCTCTTGCTTTTTCCATGATCCAACAGATGTTGGCAATTTGATCTCTGGTTCCTCTGCCTTTTCTAAATCCGGCTTGAACATCTGGAAGTTCACACTTCATGTACTGTTGAAGCCTGGCTTGGAAAATTTTGAGCATTACTTTGCTAGCCTGTGAGATGAGTGCAATTGTGTGGTAGTTTGAACATTCTTTGGCATTGCCTTTCCTTGAGATTGGAATAAAAACCGACCTTTTCCAGTCCTGTGGCCACTGCTGAGTTTTCCAAATTTACTGGCATATTAAGTGCAGCTCTTTCACCGCATCATCTTTTAGGATTTGAAACAGCTCAACTGGAATTCCATCACCTCCACTAGCTTTGTTCATAGTGATGCTTCCTAACCAGGAATCAAAGCCACACCCCTGCACTGGAAGTTCTGAAAGTCCCTCCACTTGATTCTGAATAGCCAGGGTGGGGTTTCTCTTCTGTGCCTTGTGCTGCTCTTTCTCCGGGGCCTCTTGATAAAGGTGTGTGTGTTTTTAGTCACTCAGTTGTGTCTTTTCGACCTTCTGGACTGTAGCCCACCAGGCTTCTCTGTCAGTGGGATTCTCCAGGCAAGAATAATAGAATGGGTTGCCGTTTCCTCCTCCAGGGGATCTTCCTGACCCAGGAATCAAACCTGAATCTCCTTTGTCTCCTGCCCTGCAGGCAGATTCTTTACCTCTGAGCCACCAGCAAAGCCCCTTGATGCAGATAGGAGAACTTCTGTCTGGGCCTGGGCAAGGAACCAGCCTTAAATAGCTACTCGTAGAAACTTAGGTTGACTGAGTACTTACACTGAACCAGGCATTAATGGTTCCACACAATGAAGTAAATGTTCATATTATCCCCATGTTGCAGATGCAGAAACAGGCTCCAAGAGGGCAAAACAATTGCCTAAGTTCACACAGACAGGAAGCAAGTGAACCAGGGCTCCTGTGTCTGATTTCATGGTCAGAATACAAAACCACTAAGCTGCACTCACTGCCTCTAACCATCCCACTCAGTTTGGGGACTGGAGGAATGGCTCTGATGTGCAGATCTGTGGAAAGATGTGTGTGTGTGGTTCCTAGCAAGGACTTGGGACAGAGGTGTACACTGCCCCCATGTGGATGTTCTCGGCCCTCATACGTGTAACTTTACTCTCAGACAGAAGACAAGGAATTTGATGAGTTAGAAGAGAAGTTCCACTGGGTGTCGCTGTGTGTGACCGAGCTGAAGAGCAATGTGGCTGCTTACCTGGATAATTTGGAGGTGAGGGCCCTGTGGCAAATAATGGGGGTGGGGAGTGGGGCTGGTATACCTGGGCAGGTACGTAGGGCCCATGGAACAAGCCCCTGACTAAGGCACTAGCTTCAAGAACCAATTGGAAGAGATCATAACAGTTGCTGGTTGCAGGCCAGGGAAGGGCCATGGGCAAGTACTCCTTATTCTAGAGGTTATCTGGCTGGGGCAACTTCTGAGTTCATTGAGTGTTCAGGGACTGGGATTCCCACTGGGCAGAGTCAAATTCACTGGAAGCAGAGTCATCTGGAAGGACCCTGCCAGACCGGCTCTAGAGCAGGAGTGACAAACAGGTGCTCAAAGGGACCAGGCAGGTTATATTATTGACTGAGGTGTATAGGTGTATAGGCCTATTGTCTATTTATGAGACTTTTATGGTAGAGTTCAATATGTAATAATATTTGGAGTTTGAACGACTGAATAAATGCATAAATGAATAAAATAAATTAAATGTCCTGTCTCACGGGAGTTGTTGCTGCATGGGAGTGTGGACCCAATGCTGCCAGTTCTTCTGATTTTAAGGAAGAAGAAAACTGAAAATTGAGACCTTTAGGTGAAATCTCATGATGTGTCCACATGAGCACCTAATTAAATAAGAATCTAAATGTTATGTGGGCCCAACAAAATAGATTTTTGCAAGCCAGATTCAGCCCACAGGGACACCAGTTTGCATTCCCAACCAGCACATTACTTTCCTTGCGCCCAAATTCCCACTTCGTTCTTGTCATCACTGCTGACTCATTCCATCCACTCTGTCCCTTCTGCGTGGTTTTGTTCTCAGTCACATCCATTTGCACAGACCAGTTCCGTCAGATGAGAACAGGCTCTTTGGATAATAGGATTTGGGGTGGCATTATTGGAAGTGTGTACAAGGAGAGAGGTTGTAGCTCTATGCTTTTCTGTGTGGGGCACACTCCCTGCTTATTCCTGCTCCATCTTGCCCCAGCCCCCACAGAAAGATAATAGCACAGTGAGTGAGAAGGGGAAGGCCTTCAGAGAAAGAATGGAGGGGCCTTAAGAGAGAAAAACCAGAAGCCCCCAAGAGACACGTCTGGCTTTGCAGAGAACAGATACTTAGAAGCATTAAGGCTGCATTGCCCTGAATGCAGGATTTACATGACAGATACAGTGTTGACATGAAATCCCATAGCAAGAAATTGACTCTCTCTTTTAATCCTCAGGAGTCCAGGAAAAGCCTCTCTTGCTGGCATGTAAATAAACCAGCAGAACCAGTCTCAGCCTGGAAGCCTTCAGCTGGCCATGACGCCCAGACAGAATTGAACAGTGTTGTTTTTATAGCAGTTATTTTTAACACGCTTATTTATGGCAATTATTACTGGCTTTTCCTTTATGGAAGTATCATAAGGTGGTTTTTTTTTTGGCCATGCCACACAGCTTGTGGGATCTTAGTTTCCTGACCAAGGATTGAACCCAGGCCCTCGGCAGTGAAAGCACGGACTCCTAACCACTAGACTGACAGGGACTTCCCCATAAGGTGTTTCTTTTTTGTTGTTTGTTTGTTTTAATGCACTGATTTAAATAGGGATGCTAGGTTGATTTAAGGAAAAGTATTATTAGAACATAAGGAGCAGACATGGCAGAAAAAAAATTCACAAAGGTGATAATGAGAAGAGCGTGAATTGGAGGCAACACTGGAATAGGGAGAAAGATGTGGGCTTAGAGAAAGAAGATTCTAATCACCCGAGCTGTGCAAGGATAGATTAGCTGTGTGCAGACACTTGGAGGGCGTGCAGACAGCTTGGGCAACCTTTTCTGGGATGTCGTGGAGGGGCTTTCAGGTGTGAGATGGTCTCAGTGGGCTGTGATTGGCTCTCCTTTGACCCCCATCTAGGCTTTCCTCCGTTTCCGGCCCCAGGACTACAATCTGGAAATCCCCGGGGGGCCTGTGGTACAGTACTGTTACCTGGCAAGAGACCTGCAGCTCCAGGCCTTCCCAGAGTTTGTGAGTGGAACTTCTCCCTTCTTTTTTTCAGGCAGGTGGCAGAGTCTATAAGAATAATATTTAGAAGTGAGGCCCTTTCCTCAATGGTTACATCCATAACTGTCGTGGGTAGTCAGCAGGGTGGAGACTATTATTAGTGCATTTTCCTGATGAAAATAGGGCCAGCTAATGTTTATTGAGCCATGTTATCTGCCAGGCACTGTGCTAAAGTCTTTACATTCTTTACTCATTTAATCCTCACAACATAGCTTACAGGGTAAATACTGTTAAGAACTCCATTCTGCAGATGAGGCTCAGAGAGGGTGACTTCCCAGGTTATTCAAATGATCAATGGCAAGCTAGGATCTTAGCCCCAAGGGCTATGGTTTTGATCACCATCCTATACAAAATTTTTTCAACATCTCTGCACAGTAACCATATTAAGAAAGGACATATATTGAATACTTATTCTGTGCACTCTGCTAAGCTTGTTACATGCATTGTCCCCATTTCTCAGATGGGCACCTTGAGGCCCAGAAAGGTTAGATATCTTGCCAGAGGTCACAGCTGTTCGGGAAAGTGGCACTGGAGCCTCTCTCCAAAGCTCCTTCTTCCTGTGGCCATCCTCTGCCACTTCTTTCTTCAACTCCCAAGCTCACCTCTCCCCACAGAAGCAGCGACTGGAAGCCCAGGTGTGGCAGCCATTGTGCAGCCTGGCCAAAGCCTTGGCAGGCCCTCAGAACCTGATCAAGAAGCGTCTGGACAAACTACTGGACTTTGAGAGGGTGGAAGAGAAGCTGCTGGAGGTGGGCAGCGTGACCTACGAGGAGGAGGCAGCCCGGCACACGTACCAGGCACTCAACTCCCTGCTAGTGGCTGAACTCCCACAGTTTAACCAGCTGGCCATGCGGTGGCTCGGCCAGATCCTGTGCGCATTTGTGACTCTCCAGAGGGACCTTGCAAAGCAAGTGCTGCAGAGGGCAGAGGACAGCTTGGCCCAGGTAAGGCCTCTGGGACTGGGGTGCGTCTGGGAAATTGTCTGGATGGGCCTCCTCAGCCCTTCAGCAGGCTGTTTGAAGGGGCTGGGTGGAGTGAAGTTGGGCCTCCCAAGCAGGCTACCAGGTGCTCAGGAGGAGGCCATGGGGACCTTCCGGATCTCTCGCATGCCCATTCTCCCTCCTTTAATAGAGTCAGACCATGGAAGCAAGGGTAGTATAGAACTAGGACTCTAGACCGCTTGCAGGCTCTGGGACTCAGAAACACAGGAGGCTTGCCTGGGAAAATAAGAGGCCTTGGGGCCTTTGCCTGGAGTGGCCAGGTGCAAGAGACAGGGCCCCTTCTACATTAGTCAGGAGTAAATGCTTCAAGCTGGTGTTCCTGCCCCTGCTACTACGTCTAGCAGCTGCCTCCCTGTGAGCCTTTACTGCGCACTGGGTTTGGAACACTTTCCATATATTGTCTCACTTAATCCTCATTATAACCCCACAGAGTAGGTATTGTTATTCTCATTTCAAAAGGAAGCCGAGACCACAGATGTTAAGCAGCTTGCCCAAGCCGTATAGCTCATGGCTAAATTTAAATCCTGGCAGGTGAACTCTAGAGTCTGAACCACAATGCCCAACAGCCTGTTAAAAACAGCCATCTGCTGAAAGCATAAATAGGGCATAGAGAGGCTTAAACAAATTTCCAAGTGTAAACTTTGATTTTAGAATTTTGAAGACTGGGGTTGGTATAGGAAAGAATACTCAACTGTTCTTCAGTCTCTCTCTGATATCAACATCAGAGCTCAGTGGCCTGTGGGTCTAAGCTCTGCAGAAATGTCAGTGTTACTCGTTCCAAATGGTGCTTCCTGTGCCTCATGTGCCCCAGCTCAGCTTTCTCCATCCAGTTTATTGCATAAAAATCCCGCTGAAATTTTCCACCCCCCACCCTTATCACTGTGTGATACCACTTTGACTGTGTGGATCACAACAAACTGGAAAATTCTTAAAGAGATGGGAATACCAGATCACCTTACCTGCCTCCTGAGAAATCTGTCAAGAAGCAACAACAGTTAAAACCGAACATGGAACAACGGACTGGTTCCAAATTGGGAAAGGAGTATATAAAGGCTGTATATTGTCAGCCTGCTTATTTAACTTATATGCAGAATACATCATGTGAAATGCTGGACTGGATAAAGCACAAGCTGGAATCAAGATTGCCAGGAGAAATATCAATAACCTCAGATATGCAGATGACACCACCCTTATGGCAGAAAGTGAAGAGAAACTGAGGAGCCTTTTGATGAAAGGGAAAGAGGAGAGTGAAAAAGCTGCCTTAAAACTCAGCATTCAGAAAACTAAGATCATGGCATCATCGTTCCATCACTTCATGGCAAATAGATGGGGAAACAATGGGAACAGTGACAGACTTTATTTTCTTGGGCTCCAAAATCAGTGCAGATGGTGACTGCAGCCATTAATTAAAAGAGGAAATTAAAAGACGCCTGTTCCTTGGAAGAAAAGCTATGACCAACATAGACAGCATATTAAAAAGCAGAGACATTACTTTGCCGACAAAGGTCTGTCTAGTCAAGGCTATGGTTTTTCCAGTAGTCATGTATGGATGTGAGAGTTGGACTATAAAGAAAGCTGAGTGCCCAAGAATTGATGCTTTTGAACTGTGGTGTTGGAGAAGACTCTTGAGAGTCCCTTGGACTGCAAGGAGATCGAACCAGTCCATCCTAAAGGAAATCAACTCTGAATATTTGTTGGAAGGACTGATGCTGAAGCTGAAACTCCAATACTTTGGCCACCTGATGCAAAGAACTGACTCACTGGAAAAGGCCCTGATGCTGGGAAAGATTGCAGATAGCAGGAGAAGGGGATGACAGAGGATGAGATGGTTAGATGGCATCACCGACTCAATGGACAAGTTTGAGCAAGCTCTGTGAGTTGGTGATGGACAGGGAATCCTCGCATGCTGCAGTCCATGGGGTCACAAAGAGTCGGACATGACTGAGCAACTGAGCTGAACTGAACTGAACTCTTACCACTACCTTCCCAGCCCATAGTCTCACTCTGCAGCTGCAGCCTCTCACCACTTCTGAGTATGATCACAGCCACTTTGCACAGACTCCTTCTTCAGCCTAGAATGTCCCTCCCCGACTCCCCCATACTTTTCACAGTGCCTGACATGTGGTAGGACCTCCACAAATAAGGGACAAATGAATCTCTCCATGAAGCTCTCAGAATCCCCTTTCTCCAGCAGAGAAAATCCATCTCCCCATCCTCTGTACTCCAGCAGCCCTCAGGATGTGCTTCTCCTAAGCTCTTAACAGAGCCTGCATCTTGCTGGGGTGATGGATGAAGCTGATTCCCTCATTAAGCTTCTCTTCTTTTTGGCCCTCACAACATTTAGTACAGAGTTCTGTCCTCAGACACTGTTTTTCAATTAAGCCCAAACCATCTGCAAAAAGAAGCTTTTCTCTTTCCTGAAGGCAGAGGGTAAATCTGATCAGATAATCTTCTCATTCTCTTCTCACCTTGTAGTCTTCTATCTAGGGCAGCCAGACCCTCTTGTGTTTACACTGGGCTAGTGGAGGTGATGGAATTCCAGTTGAGCTGTTTCAAATCCTGAAAGATGATGCTGTGAAAGTGCTGCACTCAATCTGCCAGCAAATTTGGAAAACTCAGCAGTGGCCACAGGACTGGAAAAGGTCAGTTTTCATTCCAATTCCAAAGAAAGGCAATGCCAAAGAATGCTCCAACTACCGCACAATTGCACTCATCTCACATGCTAGTAAAGTAATGCTCAAAATCCTCCAAGCCAGGCTTCAGCAATACGTGAACCGTGAACTCCCTGATGTTCAAGCTGGCTTTAGAAAAGGCAGAGGAACCAGAGATCAAATTGCCAACATCCGCTGGATCATGGAAAAAGCAAGAGAGTTCCAGAAAAACATCTACTTCTGCTTTATCGACTATGCCAAAGCCTTTGACTGTGTGGATCACAATAAACTGTGGAAAATTCTGAAAGAGATGGGAATACCAGACCACCTAACCTGCCTCTTGAGAACGAGGATGAGATGGCTGGATGGCATCCCGGACTCAATGGATGTGAGTCTGAGTGAACTCCGAGAGATGGTGATGAACAGGGAGGCCTGGCGTGCTGCGATTCATGGGGTCGCAAAGAGTCGGACACGACTGAGCGACTGAACTGAACTGAACTGATGCAGGGCTGGGGAGTATTCTAGGATACTGTAGTGGGGAGGTCAACTTCATAAGAGCAGAAAGAAGGCATTCGTTTTTTTCTTTTTTTGACTGTGCTATGTGGCATTGGGTTCCCCAACCAGAGATTGAATTTGTGCCCCCTGCATTGGGAGCACTGAGTCTTAACCACTGGACCACCACCATGGAAGTCCCAGAAAGAGGGTATTTCTTGATTGATCTTGTAATATAGAATCTTAGGGCCTATTAATGATTGAATACAGCTTCCTGTCTGTGTCCCATGTCCCATTCTCCCAGACAGTCTTCTGGAACCTGGGAAAGGCCCACATGGTAGAACCTCAATCTCTTTGCATCCTGGGGGCAGAGGAAAGGCCCTGGTGGTTTTGGTGACCGGCAGAGAGGACGTGTCTCTGTTAGCTGTGGGGCTTGGTCACTTCTAGACTGTCTGATGAAAATGCAAGAGTTGCCCAGCAGGGCCACATTCCCAGGATGAAGCATCATTCAGAACTCCTTGGGCTCCAAACCAGCTAAGGCATAAAGAATATATTATACAATTGTGTAACTGAGAGACCCAACAAACAATGTTGTTGAGGCTCTGGCTTTCACTGCATCTCCTGGCTGTTTCCCTCTCTGGGTTGGCTTTATTGTCAAGCAGGCGTTTTCTGCAAGGTGGGAGAGAGTGGCTCTCAACAGCTCCAAGTGTTTACCTTAACGTCTCAGGATCTAAAAGAAGAATCACCCTATCACTCTCACCCTTCATGTACTAAATCTGATGGGAAGATTCTGATTGGCCTTGCTCTAGTCCATTGTCCACTCCTTGACCAATCATGGTAGATAAGAAAAGGGATGCTGTGACTGCCAGTCCTGTGGCCAGGCACCACGAGGGACAATACCCTTGGACCCCTGTAGAGGGATGCTATCTTAAAGGAAGGTAGGGCAGTACCCAGGCCAAACCAAGACAAAGACATAAAGGCCCGTCCTAACACAGCTGGGGCTGGAGTGTGGCTGTCAGGGTCTCCCTGACAGAGAGGTCTCCTCTCTGCCAAGGAGGGCTCTGATGACAGTGTCTGTGCCCCCCAGCTCCCCCACCACCACCTGTCTGAGCCGGCCTTCAGGAAGCTGGTAGAGGAAACACTAGGCCAGACCAGTCACCAGCTTCGCTCCTTTCAAGAGAACTTTGAGAAAGTGCTGCCACCTCCCACCACACAAGTAAGTGTCCCTCCTTCCCCGTCAAAGACTATCCAGTCCTTCACCTGCCAGTGGGGTGAGGTCAGCCCCCTGTTTCCTTCCCTTTTTCTTTTCCCAGTTGTTCCCTGTTACCCCGGAAACACGTTGCCTTTCCCTCTCTCTTTTCTGTGACCTGGGGGTGGGGTGGAAATCTCTCTCTCTCTCTCTCACACACACACACATTCTCTTCATGGTTGATAAGTATGAAAGCAGGTTAAAAAAAAAAGCAGGTTAAGAAGATAACCTAAACATTTTGCTCTTAATGACATCACAATAGACAAGTGGCATTAACACCCTGAAACCTGCAACTTCTTCAGATTTTTCAGCAAAATTAACCTTGTTTCCTCATCACTTTCCCATAGAACTTGCTTCAAATATGAGTATTCAAGACAAATAAAATGTTTGAACTAGAAGTAATTTAGATTTTCTTTTTGCTATGAAATTTTTAATTGCAAAAGACAGTGTTTCAGCTGCATTGTGGTTGACAGAATTGTGGCTGGCCAAAGGCTTTTTTGGGGGGTAAAATGGTTTTTCTCTAAAATATAATGAAAGGGTATCTTACAGTCCACTTGAAGAATTCTTCAATAATATATAAAATAATGGAGTAGGATGGGCGGAGTGGGAGGGAGACTCAAGAGGGAGGGCATATATGTACACTTACAGCTGATACACATTGTTGTATGGCAAAAATCAACACAATATTATCAAGCAATTATCTTCCAATTAAACAAAAAGACAAAACCATAAAAAAGAATAAAATCAGCCTAATAATTTAAAAAAGATATATAAACTTTAAAAAATTTTAAAAAGAATATGTAAAATATTATGTATGTTTTAGTAACTGAGGTAGCTGAAGGGCAAAGGGGCTCTCAGAGTATGATGAAACCTGGGTTTGAGAAAACTGAAACTATACTCAGTCACATGTGAGATGTGAAGTGAGGGTCAAGAGACAGGTCCAAGATTCCCCCAAAGGGAGAAGGGGGCCCAAGAGACAAGGGAGAACATTAAAGGAGCCCAGAAGAACTGGGCAGAGACAGGTGGCCTTTGCACCTGACCAGAGTGTAGAGGACATCAAAGAGCCTCAGAGGGGTGTGTGCACTTCAAGTGGGGTGGCCTCCTCCTGGGAGTGAGCTGTCCCCACTTCGTTGCCCACCCTGAGACGCCCAGCAGAGGACTCACTGGGGCTGTTACATGGGCTCTGCGACCCACGGGAAGGAAGGGTGAAGGAAATCAAGAACAGAGCAGCCACTCAGATGAGCCATGGAAACGTCTATCTTTTTCTGTTTAAGACAAAATAACATTTTTTCTTATTGGAAAATCAAGCCATGGTGATTGCAGGAAAAAGAGAGGATACATAAAAATAGAAAGAAATGGGAACATCATAGTCCTGGTGTGTTGCAAATGGTAGGAAGAGAAGGGACTCCCATGACCCCAGCCCCACCCCCAGCTTCCCCATCCCTCCTCTCATGTACCCCTGCAAGACACACACACATACACAGACACACACCTTCCTATAAATTCCTGACTTATTTGGCTACGAGTACAGATCCCAGAGGAGTGGAGCCACCCCCCAGGACATGAGAGTACCAGTGCGATCTTTGCAGGCCTCCCCGGTGCCTCCAGGGAGTGCTGCTGTTCTTCACACAGGAAGGGGCAGAGACTTGAGAAAGAGGACAAACGTTTGCTACCCTATACTTGCATTAACACCACCATTCTGAAAAAGAGCTACTCTGCGTCTACACTTTTGTTTAGAAACCTGGGATTCTCCTGGTTCTTGATCCTGATTCAGGAACTTGTTGGAAGTAAGGGAGATGGCAGAGTCCATGCCCAAGTGTCCCTGAAGGGCATCTCTGCCCACCTCCCTACACCTAGCACCTCTTCACCTGGACATAGCCATATAGAATATAGTGAATATATGTCCATCCATATATATCTAGTGAGAAAGAATATATAATAAATCTATATTCAGTATTTTTAGCTTCTTGGTTTTACAAAAGGGGACAACCTCCTGAGTCCCTTCTTGTTAATACTTTAGTTGGAAGCAGTGAATGAAAAAACAAAGACAGTGCCAAATTTCTAGATGCTCTGAAAGTGCACTGAATCATTCTCCTTAGCTAGATGGCAATTTCCATTAAGGAAAAACTCTGTTGTCACTCACAAGGCTTGCCATGCCTTGTAAATGGTAGGGGGCTCAATAAAGGCTTGTGGACTCAAAACCCATGGAACAAAACACTGAATTTCCTTTGTTCACCCGTGTGTGAGGAGTCTACATGCGTCAGCCCTGTGCTGGCTATTTAAGATCCCAGGTGAGTAAGGGCTGATGCTGACATGACACTCCTAGTCTTGCTCATTGGTGCTGGAAGATGTGTGTAAGGCATTTTCCTGTGGGACAGCTTAGCTTAATGCTATGGGCAGAATTAAGGGCCCAGTCCTGGAGTTCTGTAACTGGGAGATTCAGAAACTGACTTAGGATTTTAGAAATCCCAAGAAATTTACACCAGAGAAGTATTTTAGAAGCTTCTTCTAAAATGCCTTTCTTCTGAATTCATTTCTTCTGAAATGCCTTTGGATACTAAGAGCATGTGTTTCTCATCTGGTCCATCCATTTGTAATTGAGGAGGCTGTTGCCCTGACTGGGATGGGTCTATGGGGAGCAGAGGTGGACTTGGCCCAGGACTCCTGGCTGTCTGCATGTCAGCCAGCACTGGTGTGAGCTTTAACCCTCCAGCTCCAGCACTGGTGTCTGTCTCTCTCCCTCTCCCAGCCACTCCTTCCAGGGGCTGAACGCCAGGTGCAGGCGCTCCTGAGCAGATATGGCCCGGGAAAGCTGTACCAGGTGACAAGTAACATCAGCGGGGCTGGGACTCTGGACCTGACCCTGCCGCGGGGCCACATCGTAGCCCTCCTTCAAAACAAGGACACCAAAGGCAACAGCAGCCGATGGCTGGTGGACACTGGAGGTACGTGGGACTTCAGGGGGCACTTTCCCACCCTTTGGGAAAACCACCCAATGAGAGCCAGTGGGGAGACACGGGTGCTCTTGTGGGTGGGGTCTGGCTATGCAGATCCAGGATGGGAATGAACACAGGTGAACATGGAGGGCTTGGGGATATAGCCAGCTTAGTGTGGTGTGTGAGATGCCAAAAAGAGAAGTTGTCTTATGTTGCAACATCCGTATCAAACACCTACTATGTGTAAGGAAAGCAAGGACTCGCGAGGACTCTGCCTTGGGGACCTCACAAGTCACTGGTGTAGACGCAGTTCTGTGGATCACCTTGAAGAATGGCAATACATGGAGAAGGAACACTTGGATCCCAACTGTGGGGACAGAAGTCTGACATCAAGAATGAAGTTGATGTTATCCTGCTCCTTCTGCTCTGGTCAGGTCCCTGGGTGTGCTGCTCAGACATGGGGGCCCCTGGAGGCAGCAGGGCAGGAAGCAAGGGGCACCATGAACCCAGGACGAGATGCCCCAGCATCTCCAGTGTCTTGCACAGAGGGGGCATGCGATCCACAGATGACGGTTACACAGGACTTTTGGAAGGGGATCTGCAGTTTTTCCCCACTTCAGATACTTTATTTTAGTTCAGTATTTTAATGTATATTAGAAAAAATATAATTAGTACAGAAACCCATGATTTTGTTCATTGTTATCAATGTATAGTACAACACTGTTTTAAAAAGTGAGTTTATTAAAAAATAAAGATAGTACAGATCTGGCAAAAATCATAAAAGGGGAAACTCTGGACTCAACTTGAAAAACTTGAGCTGAATGAAGATTAAAACAAGGCCCCTGGAGTCAAGAAGGCCAGGTTTGGATCCCAACTCAGCACTTTACTAACTGTATGATCCCAGAGGACTTATGGAGCCTCTCTGAGCCCCGTTGATTCAGCAGTAAAATGGAAATAACAATACTGACCTTGAGAGCTGATGTAAAGATTAGGTGGTCCAGTGCGGTTCAGCCCGAGGCAAGCTCTCAGAAGGTGACGGCCATTCACAGTAACTGCAGCCAGAACACCCCTGGGGTAGCTGTTACAAGAAGGGACTGGGGGCACTTGGAGAAGGGAAAGGCAATTTCTGCCTCCTGGGAAGACAGTCCTGCAGTGAGGACTAGCCTTACTTGGACA
This sequence comes from Cephalophus harveyi, assembly GCA_006410635.1. Classification (NCBI taxonomy): domain Eukaryota; kingdom Metazoa; phylum Chordata; class Mammalia; order Artiodactyla; family Bovidae; genus Cephalophus; species Cephalophus harveyi. The sequence goes on from SJYT01049590.1 coordinate 52,034, forward strand.
GGGGACCAGAGGTGCCAGCACCAGGAAAACAGTTTTCATTTCAGTCCAAGGAAGAGCTTTTTGTCTCTCCAGAGCTGTTCCAAATGAACTGGGTTGCCTCTGTGGGGAATGAGCTCCCTGTCACTGGGATAAACAAGCAGAAGCTAGAAAGAGTGAGCGCAGGGTGGGGTGAGTGGTTTTGTGAGGTTCTGAGACGACTTTTCAAGGTTCACTGTAGTGCTGAGAAGCTGTATTGGACGCAGTCACATTTGTGAATGGCGGTGACTTCCTCTACCACTGAAAAGGGTGATCCACAGCCAGATAACGTTCTGTATGTCCTGCAGGACATCGAGGGTACGTGCCAGCTGGAAAACTGGAGGTGTACCACGTGGTCCCCAGTGAGGAGGAGCTCAGAGGGCAGGCGAGGCCTCACAAAGACTCCCAACATCAGACACCAGAGCCCACCTCGGCCCCGGTCCCCTCTGTCCCAACTGTGACCCAGGTGAGCCTAGCAGAGGGGTGGGGACCATCTGGAGCGGGGCTTTGATTTTCATCCGGTCAGGAGGAGTTACTACTCTGTGGAGGGGCCAGGGCCTTGGTCAGTGGCCACACCAGTTTCTGTGTACCTGGAGAAAGCAGACTCTCGTCCCTGCCATGTCAAGAGCAGAGAGCTAATCCTTTACTCTCCAGTAAGCACAGCAAGTGGGATTATTTCATTCATTCATTTCAGTTCAGTTCAGTTCAGTTTAGTCACTCAGTCGTGTCCTACTCTTTGCGACCCCATGAATCACAGCACACCAGGCCTCCCTGTTCATCACCGTCTCCCGGAGTTCACTCAGACTCACGTCCATCGAGTCCGTGATGCCATCCAGCCATCTCATCCTCGGTCATCCCCTTCTCCTCCTGCCCCCAATCCCTCCCAGCATCAGAGTCTTTTCCAGTGAGTCAACTCTTCGCATGAGGTGGCCAAAGTATTGGAGTTTCAGCTTTAGCATCATTCCTTCCAAAGAAATCCCAGGGCTGATCTCCTTCAGAATGGACTGGTTGTATCTCCTTGCAGTCCAAGGGACTCTCAAGAGTCTTCTCCAATTGACACTGTTTCCACTGTTTCCCCATCTATTTCCCATGAAGTGATGGGACCAGATGCCATGATCTTCGTTTTCTGAATGTTGAGCTTTAAGCCAACTTTTTCGCTCTCCTCTTTCACTTTCATCAAGTGGCTTTTTAGCTCCTCTTCACTTTGTGCCATAAGGGTGGTGTCATCTGCATATCTGAGGTTATTGATATTTCTCCCAGCAATCTTGATTCCAGCCTGTGTTTCTTCCAGTCAGTCATGTATTAATTATTCAGTATACGCCAGGCACTGTGTTAGATGAGAGATACAATGATGAGCAGAGGTCAACCTTGGCCCTTGACTTCCTCAAATTTACAATCTAGGAGGTGGGGGAAACAGTGATTAATAAAATAATTATATAAATGATCTTAAAGTTCTATTAGTGATAGGTGCCAGAGCCTTAAGTGAGGGAGAGGATTAGGGAAGGTTTTTCTGAAAAGAATCATGCTTTTGCTCAGATTCGAAGGATGAATAGGAAGTAATTGGATAAAGGGGTGTGAATGGGAAGAGCTTCCCTGAAAACATGCCTAGCAAATGCAAAGACCCAGGGCTGGGGAGGACACGGTTAGTAAGGAACTGAGGGGAGCCAGCAAGGTAGGGGCAGTGAGGTGCTGTTGAAGAGGTGAGGTGGGGCCAGCCATTGGGGCCTGTGGCCTTGGCAAGAGTGTCGATCTTTCTCATAAAAAGCCATGGGAAACTTGTACATGCATGTTCATCACAGCATTATTCATAACAGCCCCTAAGTGGAAACAACCTATGTCTATCAACTGATGAAAGAATAAACAAAATCTGGCATATCCATGCAATTTCAAATATTATTCAGCCAAGAGAAAGAATAACATTCTGACACATGCTACCACACGTAGCTCGATACAGAAGACCATGTAACGTGTGATTCTCTATTCAAAATGTGTAGGATAGACAGTTATATTGGGACAGAAAGTAGACCAGTGGTTGTCAGGGGCTCGGGGCAAGGGGAGTAGGGTCTCTTTTTGGGATGATGAAGATGTTCTGGAATTAGATAGTGATGATGGTGCACAACCTTGAGAACATACTAGAAACTACTGAATTGTACACTTTGAAAGGGTGGAGTGTATGTATGTGAATTATATCTCAAAGCAAAAAGTGATGGGAAGCCTTTGCAGAGCCAAATCCTAGGGGGAAGAAGGTCAGTGGAGTCGCTGTGCGGGTTGATTGAGGTAGTTAGCAGCTGGCACATGGGAGCGTCAGTAAATGGAGGCAGCACGCACAGTTATGGAGGAGGAACTTCACAGGTGATGAATGAGCAGCAGAAAGGACCCAGGCCCAGGGGCAGGGGCCCAGAGGCTTGCAGTGAATAGCCGGGGAGCCTGGGGTGGGCTGAGGGAGGGCTGCATAGAAGCCCGTGGAAGCTGTGATGTACAGCTCTGGCACGTTTTGAGAAGGTTCTCAGGCCAGTGCCAGGAGAATTAGCTACAAGCGCTACACCAGGGCTGCCTCTAGCTGGACACACCCACCCATCGGCAAAGGACCCAGAAGGGTCCCACAAGGGAGGCTGGCCACCTAACTCAGCCTCATCGCCAGCCAATGTGGATGGTGTCCCCAGAACCCCCACCTAGGGGCTCATGTGGAGAGCTCAGCTGTCCATCAGCCCAGAGACATGAGCTGCTTCCTCTTTGTTTGTGGGTCTTCTCAGTGGGACTCACATGGGTCATTCCAGTCCCCTGTTGCCTCTGACTGTTCCTGGCCCATAGTAATAAAAGTCATGGTAGGGGCTTCCCTAGTGGCTCAGTGGTAAAGAATCCGCCTGCCAATGCAGGAGACACGGGTTTGACCCCTGATCCGGGAAGATGCCACGTGCCATGAGGTAACTGAGCCCATGCACCACAACCATCGAGCCTGTGCTCTGGAGCTTGGGAGCCACAACCACTGAAGCCTGCACGTCCTAGAGCCTGTGCCCTGCAACAAGAGAAGCCACCTCCACGAGAAGTCCACACACCACAGCTAGAGGAGCAGAGCAGCTAGAGAAAACCACAGCAACAAAGGCCCAGCGCAGCCAAAAGAAAAAGTCATGGTAGAGATAACTGAAGTAGGGAATTCCCTGGTCATCCAGTAGTTAGAACTCGGCACTTTCACTCGTGAGGCCTGGGTTCCATCTCTCGTCAGGGAACTGAGATCCCTCAAGCTGCATGGAATGGCCAAAATAACAATAATAGATGTTGTGAAGTTGCTCAGTCGTGTCTGACTCTTTGCAACCCCACAGACTGTAGCCTGCCAGGCTCCTCCGTCCATGGGATTTTCCATGCAAGAATACTGGAGTGGGTTGCTGTTTCCTTCTCCAGAGGATCTTCCCAACCCAGGGATTGAACCTGGGTCTCCCGCTTTGTAGGACACGCTTTTACCGTCTGAGCCACCAGGGAAGTCAAAGCAGCCTGCATTTGGTGAGCTGTTACTATGTACCAGGCACAGGTATTCATTCATTAAGTTTCCACAATTACCTAGGGGGAAGAATATCATACTTCCATGTTACAGATGATGAAACTGAGGCCCAAGGAGGTAAAATATTATCCTAAGTGCTCTCCCCTCCGTTATTGTCTTTTTGGGGGGACCCTTTACCTAAAAAGTAACAAAGTTGCCCAACCATCCCTCCTGTCTACACCAAGTTGGGAAATTGGTCTGGACAGATGACACCCTTGGATCTGAGGAGGGTAGTGAGGAAGGGACTTTGAGTCTTCTGCTCAGTAGGATGGCAGCAGTGGGCTGAGAGCACCCCTTCTGAGGTCAGACAGGTCAGCTTCACTGCTATGTGATTTTGAATTAGTTCCTTGACGTCCCTGAGTCTCAATTTCCTTATCTGAAAAAAAGAGGAAATAGAATTATAGAACTGTGAAAATCAAAACCAGGCAAAGAGCCTGCCATCCAGTAGGTATTAGCAGAGTAGCTGACATCTTTGGACAAAGGACGCACGCATTTGGGAGGCGGTGACTGCCCAGCCACTGAGTCAGGTGTCAGGGAAGAGGGTAAATAGCTTCTCTCGGTTGGGTTTGTCCGTCCTCTTACCCTGACCACTTCTGTATCATTCCCCATGTGTTTCAGGTGGTGGCTGTGTACCCTTTCGTGGCCAGAAGCAGCCATGAAGTGAGTCTGCAGGCAGGCCAGCAGGTGACTGTGCTGGAGGCTCAGGACAAGAAGGGGAACCCAGAATGGAGCCTCGTGGAAGTAAACGGACAGAGGGGCTACGTGCCTTCCAACTTCCTGGCCAGGGCCCCAAGTCCAGCTCCGTGGGGCTGGAGTTTGCCTTCTTAGGGTGCCCTCCTTGAAGTCCATGTTCCAGGAGGGTTAGAGGCTGTGACCCTGGGAAGGAAAAGAAGCAAAAAGAAGGTGGGGGTGGATGGGGAGATCAGGTCAGGGTGGGGTGAAAGGCACAGAGAAGGTAGCCAGAAGATGAGCCTTGCGGAACGCCTGGTGTGGGTGGGCACGAAAGGCTCCAACCAGGGCAGCTCATTATATCTGCCTGGAGAGGGCGTTCCAACCTGAGTCACAGCACCCTGGATGGCAGGTCCCAGCTGATGCGCCAGGACTTGCTTGTGGCCAGTCTTACCTGTGCTCCTGCCCCAGCCTGTCCACGGGAGTGGGTCACCTAGATGAGCATTACCTGTGTGCTGTGTGGTTGCGTGGAAGGCCCCTAGAGAGTCCAGAACTGCCTGACCTGACAGCTCACTTCCTTCCTGTGATATAGAGACACCATAGCTGGCCAGTTAGCTTTTATTTCTCTAAAGTGGGAGCTGAATTACCTTGGGCAGTGAACACATAGGAGCCCTCTCTAACAGGGAACGAGGGCTTTTCAGGGCAGTAGAAAGGTTCCCAGGAGTCTTTTGGCTGGGCCTGGAATGGGTGTGAGCAAGTCACGATTCTGGAATGTGTGTAGGCAAATGCAGAGGCTGCAGGGGAGGGGGGTTTTTGAGGGTGTGTTAGGGTGTGTAAAATTGTACAGTTGAGGTGTGTGTTAGGTTGGCAGCAGTTGTACACTGCTGCTGTGTTCTCCAGACTAGGGGACAAAGGGCATTGTTTCAGGTGGTGGCTGTGTACCCTTTCGTGGCCAGAAGCAGCCATGAAGTGAGTCTGCAGGCAGGCCAGCGGGTGACTGTGCTGGAGGCTCAGGACAAGAAGGGGAACCCAGAATGGAGCCTCGTGGAAGTAAACGGACAGAGGGGCTACGTGCCTTCCAACTTCCTGGCCAGGGCCCCAAGTCCAGCTCCGTGGGGCTGGAGTTTGCCTTCTTAGGGTGCCCTCCTTGAAGTCCATGTTCCAGGAGGGTTAGAGGCTGTGACCCTGGGAAGGAAAAGAAGCAAAAAGAAGGTGGGGGTGGATGGGGAGATCAGGTCAGGGTGGGGTGAAAGGCACAGAGAAGGTAGCCAGAAGATGAGCCTTGCGGAACGCCTGGTGTGGGTGGGCACGAAAGGCTCCAACCAGGGCAGCTCATTATATCTGCCTGGAGAGGGCGTTCCAACCTGAGTCACAGCACCCTGGATGGCAGGTCCCAGCTGATGCGCCAGGACTTGCTTGTGGCCAGTCTTACCTGTGCTCCTGCCCCAGCCTGTCCACGGGAGTGGGTCACCTAGATGAGCATTACCTGTGTGCTGTGTGGTTGCGTGGAAGGCCCCTAGAGAGTCCAGAACTGCCTGACCTGACAGCTCACTTCCTTCCTGTGATATAGAGACACCATAGCTGGCCAGTTAGCTTTTATTTCTCTAAAGTGGGAGCTGAATTACCTTGGGCAGTGAACACATAGGAGCCCTCTCTAACAGGGAACGAGGGCTTTTCAGGGCAGTAGAAAGGTTCCCAGGAGTCTTTTGGCTGGGCCTGGAATGGGTGTGAGCAAGTCACGATTCTGGAATGTGTGTAGGCAAATGCAGAGGCTGCAGGGGAGGGGGGTTTTTGAGGGTGTGTTAGGGTGTGTAAAATTGTACAGTTGAGGTGTGTGTTAGGTTGGCAGCAGTTGTACACTGCTGCTGTGTTCTCCAGACTAGGGGACAAAGGGGAAATCACATGCAAATCGCAGAGGAAACTGTGAAGCAGGTAACTGAGACCTGGTGGGTGGGTAATGACTTGGTTTCCTAATTCTGGAAGAAGGGGAGCCAGGGTGGTTTCAGGAGGGTGCTGAGGGCCTGGAGGCCACAGTGGAGGTGATGTCAGTTGGCTGTGGAACCTCAGACATAGAGCACAACCTCAGTTTTCACATCTATTAAGACCTAACTCAGGCTTGTGATGAGAATGAGGAAATGCCAAAGTTGTGGAAGCTCCTTGTGAACCATGAAGTGTGACATAAATGTAAAATTGCAGTATGTGCAGGAAGTGGTCTCAGGATGGCCCCAGGCATCAACTGGCCACTCTCCATGCCCATGGCCATGACCAACATTAATAATCAGTGTGGCATCCTTTCCTTTAAACCCAGGATCCCTCCCAGTGCTGCATTCTAGGTAACCAAACTTTTGAACTTGGTGAGATCACATTAATTGTCATCCCTTTCTAGAACCTAGAAATTGAAGCCTCTCAAAAGAGTTCCTGTTCAAGGAAGACTGACTATCAGGGCAAATTTGGGTGCAGCAGCTGTGGATCATCATTTCTAAGTTGTCACTTTGGGCTCAGATAAGTTGCAAGATTCACAGGAGAGAGAAAAGGTGATTCAGTGTACCTTTTAAAACAAATGACAAGTTTCAGAACAAATCCACATTAGATTACGTGTAAAAACAGGTGGCAGTTTAGATTTAATTCCAAGAACACCTCTGTATTATAACTGTAGTGCCTAAAATTGTTAGCTCTGGTTTTTGGAGAGCCTTTAATAAGTGTATACATGTCTGTGTCAGACAGTCTGTAACTTACCTCCTCTGGGCTTGTGAAAGCATGAAGGCTGCATACATAATGCAAGAGAAACTCAGTCCCCACAACCTTTCACCCAGCACAAAATTGACTCTAAGATGCTTACGACTCATTTTCCTTTCTCTTCCCTGCTCAGATTTCTGATGCAAACAAGAAGCACAGGAGAACAGGTAATAAAATAGGAAATCCAGCTGTGGTAGAACCAGTGTGGTTCTACAGTACTTTTGAGAGCCCACTGTTGGCACTGGGGAAGCTTTCAACTATGACTGAAGCGAGGTTCCCACTCAGAGATGCTGATGCAATTTGTCTGGAGTGTGGCCCAGCCTCAGGAAATCAGAGAGCTCCTCTAGTACTTCCAGTGTGTGGCCAGGGTTGGAGATCTCTGCCCTGGACACACAGTGCTGGTCGAGATAGACCTGGGGTCAGAAATGCTCACAGGCTCTAACCTAGGATGTACCACATCTGAACTTTGTACTTGCTGAGATGCTTTAAACAGACAGCTTGAGAGGAGGTTTGAAACAGGACAGCCTGTTCTTTCAGGTCCTAGAATGTATATTTATTAAGTGCCATTAAAAGGGACCTGAACAAAACTGGATGTTCTTGTAGGCATAAGGGAGAAAACCGAAATATACTTGGAACCAAATCTATCTCACAAAAGGAAAATAAAAATGTATTCAGTAACACATGGGTTGTGGTTTTTCATACCAGGGAATGAGATTAAAAGTCACTGAAGAGTGAGGAAATGCACAACTGAGAATATGGAGAATGGCCTGAATTTTCTCCAGAGGACTCGGTGTAATGTGCCTTTCCCTTCCAGATGCCTAGAACCACTGCACTGTGTCTTATTTATTTCAATGGTAGGCCATCACATATTAGACTCGCAAAGGTATTTGCCTATGACTTGAACAACACTTCCAAGAGTTGAAGACTGATTCACGAGGGTGCCTCTTGCTCCCTGCAATGGAGTTTAACTTTTTGGACTCCAACCTAGTTTTAGACATGGGGACCAGATTACAATATCTCCATGCTCAAAAAGATGAGCAAATTCTTGGTTAATGTGCTGAGTTCTAGCTTGGTGAATAACTGATGTCAACTACTGGGAATAAAGGTCTTAAAGATGAAATGTCGCTGAAATTTGTGTGACTCTAACCATTGGATCTTTGTTCACTAGACACTTGCTATATATAAAAATGGCACCTCATTTATTCATGTGTTCATTTAATGAGTGTCTACCGCATATCTTCAGTGCCTCCAGGAGTTGGCCTTGGCTGTTGGGGATGCAGTGAGAAGTCCAAGATGGGGGCCCTGCCCTCCCAAAGCTTATACTGGTGAAGGAGGCAGGCAAGGCAACAGTTACACACAGTGTTAGCTGTTATGGGTGATAACAGGTGCCACCAGAGCCCAGGGGGAGGCCAGCCGCTGACTTAGACTTGGTGGCTAAGGAGGGCTTCCTGAAAGAAGTGATATCCAAGCTGATGGGAAATGGAATAGATGAAGGTGGGAGGGAGGGCATGTGCAAAGGTCCAGAGATAAGAGCAAGCATGGCTCATCAGGAAACTGAAATGCTGTAAGGCTGAAACACATGCTGTGTGTAGGGGTGGTGGGTGCAGTGGGGATTGGCTTAGTGAACTGTGCATGGTAAGGAGCTTTGGGGTTTATTGTGAAGGCAGTCAGGGGATACTAAAGGGTTTCAAGCAGAAGAGTGACACCTGGGATTGTGGTTTAGGATGCAAGTTCTAGTTCATCCCTGGATCTCTCTAGGCATCTGTCACATGCCTCAAGTTATAGATGTTCAATACACGTTGCTCAGATAACACCAAGATGGGATTGGGACACCAAAGCCTGCCTCCAAGTATCTCCCATCCAGCTATAAAAGACATATGAGCATCAAGCAGTTACCTGGCACCACAGGGAGGAGTGCTGTCAGCCCCCAAAGTTGTCATGGCCCAGGGTTCTAGATGTTCAGACAAGGAGGAGCTTCGGGGATGCTGAGGGGGTCAGGGAGGCTTTCTGGAGGAAGTGGGGGTGGTGCTGGGTTTGTGAATAAATAGGATTGGGGAGCTGACTGAGCCACCAGGCTTCCCCGGTACCTCAGTGGTAAAGAATCTGCCTGCAATGCGGGAGACCTGGGTTCGATTCCTGGGTTGGAAGATCCCCTGGAGAAGGGCATGGCTACCCATGCCAGTGTTCTTGCCTGGAGAATTCCATGGACAGAGGATCCTGGCAGGTTATAGTTCATAGGGTCTCAAAGAGTCGGACACAACTAAGTGACTAAGCACACAGGATTGGGGAAAGGGAAAGGGAAGACTTCAGGCCCAGGGAAGCAGCATCGAGGTGTAAGTGTCTAGCACTTGGCCTTAAAACCCCTGAGTTCAGGGCCTACCTGGCCACAGGCAAGTAGCAAACTCATTTACTACGTTTCTGCATGTGAAGAAGCTTGATGAGGTCCCCAGCCTGCCCCTTGGTCTTCTGTTTTTCTTATCAGTAATTTTTGAACTTCCTTTTTCTGAGCCAGGGTGGGCACCTTTCCCATTGAGGGCAATCCAAGACATGGGCTGGAGTGTCCCAGATGTTTTTCTCATCTGTAAAGTGTGTGCAATTCCTCTTCTCGCAGGGCAAAATGAGAGGATTGAAGGAAACGCTTGTGAACGGTGGTGGTTGATCACAATGGGAGCTTCACTGCTGTGTAGTGAGGGAACTTGCGAACTCTGACCACTAGGTGGCAGCAGGGCTCTGTCAGCTGAGATTGGGCCTGGAAGAGCCCTCGGTCAAATTGAAATACAGAGGCTGCCAGGCAGGTGGTGCAGATGGAAGGAAGGGCCAGGTGAAAGACCCTAGGGAGTGGCAGGGGCTGTGATGGACCAGCGCGAACACTCCAGCTGCAGGAGCTTGCAGCTGCTCGGCTTCGGCCAGTGTTGCCGCATCAGGATGAGGGCCAAGTGGTGCCAGGCATTCTGATTTTTTGAGAGAAGTCAAATACCAGGGTTTTGTTTTGTATTTTGATGTGAACTCTTCTGTGTGGAGATTGTGCGGGTCACAGAAGGTCCTCCCCAGTACATCTTCTGCCAGAGTGTGGGTTGGCTGCCCTGGTGGAGAATCTCCTCTGAAGAATTAGCTTCATGTCTGTTTCCTGTGAAAGCCCTTCATGTGTCTCCACTTCACTCACTACTTCATCAGACATTAATTTTCCTTCCTTGGATCTCTGGGGAGCATCGTTCTCTTTTATGCTATTCTTACTATTGTTGTCATCAAACTTCTGTTAGGTTGTGGGCCATATTTTCTGACCATCCATGAGAATCTCCATAGGACCTGTTTCACAAGGTTCTTTTGAGGAATAAATGAGCCAGGGCCTGGCTCATTAGCGCTCAATAAACATACTTATCATTATTATGGGGACGTGAGGGGAGATGGGAGAAGGCAATGGCATCCCACTCCAGTACTCTAGCCTGGAAACTCCCATGGACAGAGGAGCCTGGTGGGCTGCAGTCCATGGGGTCGCTGAGTCAGACATGACTGAGCGACTTCACTTTCACTTTTCACTTTCATGCATTGGAGAAGGAAATGGCAACCCACTCCAGTGTTCTTGCCTGGAGAATCCCAGGGATGGCGGAGCCCAATGGGCTTCCATCAATGGGGTCGCACAGAGTCGGACACGACTGAAGTGACTTAGCAGTAGCAGCAGCAGCAGAGGGGAGATGACATGACATTTGGAGGAAGGTTTGCAGGGCCTGTCTTTCTCTCAGTATAGGGGCTGGTGACAAGGCCTGGCCACTCCCTTATGTAGATGAAGCCCCCGGCTCGTGAGGGCCTGGTGGAGACTGGTTCCAGCCCTTCCCTCAGAGGGTGCTGTTATACCCCAAAGGCATTCTTGGGACTTCCCCTGGTCTGGATCCCTGGTGCTGCATCTGGGTCAGGGTGGGCAGCATTCCCATCCAGGACAATCTCAGTCATGGGCAGGAGTGTCCTAGATTCTCCTGCCTCTCCCCGGTGATAGGACTTTCTGCAGTTCACTGCATCAGGACAATTCAGGCAGCAATTCAGGGATTCAGGCGATAATCAGGCATGCAGGTGCACTGAAGTAGGACTCTGCTCATAGGCTTAGGGCCCTTTGCATCCAGAAGCATCTTCTCAGGGTGTTCCCAGGAGACCCAGCAGCTTTGGGGACCAAAGCTCCTTGCTGGAGGTTCCAGTAGCAGATTCAGGAACAAAGAGAGGGGGAGATTAGATTTGTCCTTGCGGGCTCTGATTTATGCTGAGCTCAGGAGCACTAGTGAATGCTGTTCCGTTAGGTCTCTGGCAGCTCCCGTGCTTCCAGGGCACCTCAGGGTGGTGGTTCTCGGTTCCCTGCCTTGGACCCACACACCTGTCATCAGGGGTCTGGGCAGCCTTGAGGCCTATGTGTAGGAAGGGAGCTCAGTGGCTGAAGGTTTGGAACAGCCTTGAGCCTCAGAAAAATTGAGGCCAGAGCGTGTGTAGGAGTAGCATCCACCCCTCCTGAGCAGCTCTCATTTCCAGAGGTTAGTCATTTGCTTGTTCGCTCTCACATTTATTCCCTGACCAGCTCTGCTGTGTACTACAGAGAACTACATTTCCCAGGCTCCTCTGACCTCTCTCTGATTTTCTGGTTTGTTTGGCCAGTGGGAGACACTGGCAAGAAGGAGGAGAGGAGAACTCTGGATATTTCTCCCTCTCTCAGTTTCAGGCTGCATCTCTGCCTTGGCTGGTCTCCTCCATGGTTCCAGCTTCCACTGGATGTTCCTTCCCTCTTGGCCTTAGGAAGGCCTGGCTGTGCTTCCAATTTCTGTCAGATAACGTCAGTTACCGGCACTAGTAACACTGCCGCTTCCCTGCGTTCCTCCAGCCTAGAGACTGGAGTGTCTCTTTGCTATTGTTAATCCCTGTGGTGCTTCTAGGATCTTCTTTAACCTGTGTAACTCCCTCCCCATGTCCCTCTGTTCACAAGTCATAGAGTGGTTCTCTTTCTGACTGGACAGTGACTCTTATGTGGCTTAGTGGCTAAGGGAACAGGGAGGTGGTGGATAGTGGAGCTGGGGCTCCAGATGCCTCTGCCCCTTGGGCTGCCCAGCCTTCAGAGGAGGCTGGGAGCATCACCAAGTCTGCTACACCTTCCCTAGGTCAGGGAACAGTCGGGCCCTCCCCACCCAGAGCTCTTGGAAGAGTGTTCAGCTGTAGACAGCAGCTGAGTGGGTCAGGCTCAGGGTCAGTGGCTGTGAGAATCTGCAGATCAACCCTTGTTTGGGGCAGCTGAAGCTGTTCCTACAGGGTCCAGAGAAGCAGACCCAGAGGAGGCCCAGGGGTCACTGTGTGAGAGCAGAGCCAGGCTGCATGCTGGAGGAGGGGATCACCTCCTTCTAGCCATAGGGCCTCGAGTCTGGCCCAGGCTCAGGAGGGGCAGTGAGATAGGAACTGCAGGGGTTTCTGGCCAGGGAAGAGCCTGCTTGTCTTGATTCCGGGGTCTCAGTGATTCTGGGCACATCAGCAGAGTCTCTGGCCTGGGAAAAGGCCAGTGCAGTAATAGCAATCACCGCAGCTTCTGTTCATGTCTCAGAGGGCTGTTTGAGGGTGATGTGAGGGAATCCACTTTACATGATTAATCCAGTGCTGGCACATAGGAAGCTCTCAAGATCTGCAAGCCAAAGAAAAATAAAAACCAAAAAATAACCCCTACAAATCTCAACAGCAACCAGCCTCTGTGGACCTTATTCTATAGGCATTTCATGGAATAGGCTGGTGTCTAGTTTGCAGTGAAACCCAGGCCTCTCCCCTGGAGCGGGGCTAGGGCTGGCAACACAGTCTCAGCTGCCAGGGCCAGGAAGAGGGTCAAGTCAGGTGACGAGTTGTGAGGTTCGGAGATCACTGTGATCCCAGGACACACGCCCCAGAGATATGGGGACAGATAGTAGGTGTCCAGAACTGCAATGGGGCACTTAAGGACAAGTATCACCTCATGTTCAGACAGGAAAGTTATCAAGGCCAGGTCAGAGAGTGGGTACCAGTCTTTGGGTTGAAGTTCAAGTACTAGGCCCTGGGGACTTAGCAATCAGGTCCACTAAAATCAGGAACTGGCAGGAGGCAGGATTCAGCACTGGGCACGAGGAACTTCATTTGGAGCCCTAGGGGCCAGAGCTGCTGGAAACTCTCCTGTCTGAGGACAGGATTGAACCTAAGGAACAAGATGGGTTGCCTGTGGGCGAGGGGCTGGGATGGAGAGGGTATGGGATGAAGAGGCCATAGGGGTCAGGAGCCCAGACTTCCCATTGCAAAACGTCCAAAGTCAAATCCCGACTCCACACCCACCAGCTGTGTGACTTCATCGAACAAGTTACTTCATCCTCCCTGAAACCTCACTTTCCTCTTTGTGGGTAAGCCAGGAAATAGTCCTACCTCAAAGGGCTGTTGGAATGTCGAGATGGGATCTTTCATGGAGGCGTTAGCACTGTGTCATGGAGGCTTTAGCCCTGTGTCTGTGACTTAGGAATGCTGCTTGAATGATCCTCAAAGACACAGCCAGTTTTGCTGGCTCCCACCCCCTCCAAAGGATTCTTCCCAAGGTTTGCCCACCGTGACCCCAACCCGAGTCTTCTCTGGGCTGACTCTCTGAGTACATTCAACCTTTGCTCTAACATCTGTGTTTCTGACCCTTCACCACCTCAGGCTCTAAAAAATACCACTTCACTGCGTAGGCTCTTTCCAAACTGGAAGCAAGTGGATGTCTTAAGAGGCCAAAGGTTGTCCCCCTGGGAACATAATGAGACCATGTCCTCGGATACTCCGTGGTGATTAGAGCTCGCCATCTTGGATTACTTCACCTTGTCAGGAAGCTCCCTCAGATCCCAGGCAGAGCAGTGGAGATAGCCTTGCTGATACGCCTTTGTGAATATACTTTCTCCTGAGTTTGTTCCCTGCCACGTTTCTAAATATTTTTTTTCTCAAATTCTTTTTCACCCTTCTCCCACCCCTCTGATATGAGGCAGAGCAGCAAATGACATGTACACAACTGGAAAAAACATCTATCTTCTTCCCCTTTATACTACTCCGCCCCCCACGCCCCCTCCCAAGCCAGAGATTCCAAGGCATGGCACTTCCCCTTAGGAGTCATGTGTCCCCATCCCCACCTGAAAAAGCACAAAGTGAAATCGCTCAGTCATGTCCGACTCTTTGCAACCCCATGGGACTGTAGCCTGCCAGGCTCCTCTGTCCGTGGGATTTTCCACCAAAAGCACTTGGTCCAGATTTGCTTTTCAGTTTTGTGAAAAGGCACTTTTCGCATGTGCCTTTTGTCTTTCTTCGTGTATTACAATATGCACATGATATATTATGTTTAATAAAATTGACTATGGAATTTGAATTGTATCTCTTTCTCTCCTAAGAGCCTGTCACACTTCCCTAGGCGCCTATAAGGGACAGTGCCAACAAATACCTAGTCTGCCACTGTGAGCCCAGAAACACTCTTCCTGCAGTCTTCTCTCAGTTGTTCATGCCAAAAACCCAGGATTCATTCCACTTCCTCTCTTCCTCTCAGCCCTCTATATTCAGTCCTTCAGCAAGGCCTGTCAACTTTACTTCCAGAACCTTCCCAGCTGGTCCACTTTTCCCCTCTCCACCTCTCTTGTCTCGCCCAAGCTCCTGAAGAAGCCCCCTGACACTCTCTCGATCCCCACCCCTGTTTCCCCTTCACCCACTCTCCATAGAACAAAGTGATCCTTGGGAAAACTAAATTAGAGAATGTCATGCCTGTGCTTAAATTCGAACAAGACCCAAACTCCTTACTCAGACCTAACCGGCCCTGCATTATGGACCCTGCCTGCTTCCCATGGCATCACGTACCACCCTCCACCTTGATCACTGTAATTCGGCCAACACTTGCTTTCTTCCTTCTATTCCTCAATTACTCTAAGCTCCTTCCTGACTCAGGGACTCTGCACTGGCCTTTTCCTTCCCTGGGACACTCTTGTCCCAGATCTGCCCTTCGCTGGCTTCTTGCCACACAGGTCAGCTCCTCAGCAATGCCTTCACTGACCACTCCATCTGGGTAGTCTCCAACCCTCTGCACCCTGACCCCAACACTCACTATTCATCACCCTGTCTTCCTGTCATAATAGTTCGTGCCCCTTTCTCTTATTTTCTTGTTTATCTGTTTGTTGTTTGCTTTCCTCATTAGAAAGGAAGCTCCCCAAAGGTAAGGATTTTATCCATTT
Source organism: Cephalophus harveyi (assembly GCA_006410635.1). Lineage (NCBI taxonomy): Eukaryota > Metazoa > Chordata > Mammalia > Artiodactyla > Bovidae > Cephalophus > Cephalophus harveyi. The sequence continues at coordinate 67,205 of SJYT01049590.1, forward strand.
TGCATGTATGCATGCTCAGTTGCTCAGTCATGTCTGACTCCATGAACAGTGGCCTGCCAGGCTCCTCTGTCCATAGGATTGTTCAGACAAGAATGGTGGAGTGGGCTGCCATTTCCTTCTCCAGGGGATCTTCTTGATCCAGGGACTGAACACACATCTCCTATGTTTCTTGCATTGGTAGCAGATTCTTTACCTCTGAGGTACCTAGGAGGCCCTTTTATCCATCTTATTCAGTCCTAAATCCAAATAGTCTTTGGTATGTCCCAAATGGAACATGCTTGTACTAAAAAAATTATTCATAGTTTATCTGAAATTCATATTTAACTAGGTGCCCTGAATTTAACTGGCAACCCTGCTTGAGACTCATGGTCCCACATCTTGGGAATATGGTCCCAATAGAATGAAACCGGTACGTGAAGAGAAGGGAGAAAATGAGACAGGAGAGAGGGTGGGAGAGAGGGAGAGAGACAGACAAAGACAGAACAGGACAGCAATGAGGATGAGTGAGCGGGAGAGAGACAAAAGAGTCACCGGTAGGCCAGTAGACACCCCCTGATGGGGTTCGCGTCTCACAGTGGCTCACCCGGAGCCAGTGCCACCCCATCCTTTCTGTCGCTTGTTTGTTTACAGGTACCCATAAATTCCCCTTTCAGTTCAAAGTAACAGCCAACATTCTCGAGCACTTGTGTGCGCCAGGCACTGGGCCAAGCTCTTTGGAGGCACTATCTCCTTTAGGCTGTCACCTCACACAGTTCTGTGAGGGTGTTACTGTCGCTTGCTCTACAGAGGAACAGAGAAGTTAAATAACGTGCTCATGTTCACGCAGACTCTGGGCTTCACACCCAGGCAGTGCTTGACCACTATGTGGGGCAGCTCTCACTCATAATCAAGGGGGTCCTGAGTGGCTCACTGGACTGCTGACCCTCAAGGGGCACGTTGGCATCATGTGTGGATTCAGGAGCCAAACTAGACAGGCTCAAATCCAACTTTCCTCACCCATGGTGTGACTTTGGGAAAAGTTCCCCAATTACCCTGAGCTCAGTTTCCCCTTCTGTAAAATGGTGTTGACAGTAATAGTAGCTACAGCATAGGGTTGATATGGGGACTTAATTAATTAATGTCTCTATACACACACATAAGAAGTCATTAGATCAGATAAGCATTAAATAAATATTTACAGACGTCTTTATTATTTTCAGCTCATCTCTGATGCCCAACACAGGATCTGGTACAAAGGAAGTCCTCATGGTTCCTGTGTGAGTGATGATAAGAATGAAGAATATCAATGAGAACCCTAATGACTGTTTATTCAGCACCTTCTATGTACCAAGCATTGTGCTAAGCAACCTACACACATCTTCTCAGGCCATCCCCACAACAGCCTACTAAGATGATATTGTCATCCCCATTTTACAGACAAGGAAACTGAAGCTATAAGAAAAGTCACAGAGAGAGGTCCAGAGCTAGGAGCTCAACCCTGGTTTATAAAGAAGGAACATTGGATCTGTGATTGCTTTGAAGAAGGCAGAAAGCAGACAGGCTTACATTGAGATGTCTTCATGTGGACTGACTTTTGAGTTCTTCCCATTCTCTTCATAAGCTCCTTCATGTCTGTTACAGATACCCTGTGTACCTGCCTTTTCATGCACTGCTATCTCATTAGATGGGTATGGAGTCCCATTTTATGAAGGAGGCACAGGTACTTGCTGAAGGTCACAGGTGTTATGAACAGGTTCTGAACTTGGCTTCATCTGACTGCCAGTGCAGTCTCTGTCCCCTGTACTCAACCTCTGATCTCTGTAGAGAATGCCCCCTCCAGAGCATGATGTCCCTCAGACCTCCCAAAGACACCCACTTCTGACAATCCCCACCGCTATCAAACCCCCAGGCTGGGACCTCCTTCACAAAGCCACCACCAGAGTCAGCTTCATGGTCTGGCCCCCGCTCATCCCTTCTCCTCCTTGAACTCTGTGCTCTGGCTGAGCTCAATCTACATTGCTCTCTCTGGTCCCCTTCACACTCACTCCTTCACCTGGGTGGTGCACCCTTTCCCATTCCCCTCTCCGCCTACTAAATCATCTTTCAAATCTCAGTGGCATGTCAATTCTTCCAGGAAGCCTTCCTTTCTTGGTTCAAGTGCTCTTCCTTTGTAGGCCTCTATTGGGTCTTCGGAGAAGGCAATGGCACCCCACTCCAGTACTCTTGCCTGGAAAATCCCACGGACAGAGCCTGGAAGGCTGCAGTCCATGGGGTCGCTGAGGGTCAGACACAACTGCAGCGACTTCACTTTCACTTTTCATTTTCATGCATTGGAGAAGGAAATGGCAACCCACTCCAGTGTTCTTGCCTGGAGAATCCCAGGGAGAGGGGAGCCTGGTGGGCTGCCGTCTATGCGGTTGCACAGAGTCGGAAATGACTGAAGTGACTTAGCAGTAGCAGTAGCATTGGGTCCTTATCCCTATCTATTGAAATTGTCTTTTTACCTGAGGGCCTCTCCTTTGCTCCAAGAGGACAGGGCTATGTCTGCCTATTCACACTGCATCCCCAGAGCTTGGCCCGGGGTCAGGTACCTGGTTGGTGCTCAGTGAAATCTGGGTAATGAATGAGGGTTCCCTTCTATGTTTCATTGTACTGGCCTCAGTTTGCTGGCACATAGTAGGCTCTCAATGCAAATCTGTTGGATAGATAATGGATGACTGCATGAATAAACAAACAACATGGTTCAACATCCCCGCCTCACATCTCTCTCTCTCACACACACACACACACACATTCAATTTGTTCACCCCTCTGCCTTGGTCTCTTGCAGAACAAAAGGGATTCCAGCTCCTTGTTTGAATGCTGTGGGGTTTTGAGGAGAAAAAAAATTACTGCTCCTTCAACAAGAAGAGTTTCAGGCGATAAAGGCCTTTCTTGCTGGCAAAGGGAGGGATAATCGGGGCCTCAGCCCAGTTTCAGGATGGCCTCAGTTGGCCCCAGACTGACTAATAAAGTGTGAAATTGACTTCACCCCCCGCCACGTCTCCCCAGCCAGTGTGTCCCTGCAGCATCTCCTCCTGCTACTGTGGACACAGTGCTGCCGCCATCCCCTCTGTCACTGGCAGACAGGCAGGTCGTCAACACCCACGCAGCCCCAGGGCCCAGCGCTCTGCAGAGCCCTGGAAGCCATCTGGCCTTGGGCCAGGATGGGCTTTCAAAGCTAGAAGCATCCGATGTGGCATGTCTGACGCACCTCCTAAGTCAGCCGCTGGCCCCTCCTGGCCCTATTTACTCCTCTGGCACGGATTACCGAGGCCCGGGTGGGGGCTGGACGCAGGGACAGCGTTAGGTGAGCTCTTTGAGATTTCACCCCACCCATCCGGTCCACTGCACCAAGTACAGGACTGGAGAATAAGAGCGAAAGGGGCCTTAGCAAACAATGAAAGCAGGGAGCTTTTAGGGGGCTTTAGGGGCTGCTTGGGGAATGATAGAAGGCCCCCAAACCTGTCCTTCCACCAGGACACTTTTCCACCCCAAAGGACCACTTTGGGGTCTATTTTGTTTATTTGCTTCTGTTTAAGATTTTCTAGGAAGAGAAGGATTCCGTGGCTCTGTTGTTCAGCTGCTCAGTCGTGTCTGACTCTTTCTGACCCCACGGACTGCAGCACGCCAGGCTGTCCAGTCCTTCACTATTTCCCGGAGTTTGCTCAAACTCATGTCCATTGAATCAGTGATGCCATCCAACCATCTCGTCCTCTGTCATCCCCTTCTCCTCCTGCCTTCATGCCTTCTATGGCTCTAGTGAGTCCTAAAACCGGTGATCTGTCCAGCAGTCATTCCCAAACCTGCCTGTGCATCAGAATCAACCAGGAGACTTGGTGAAAAAGATTGTGAGATCTGTAGCGTGTTCATCTGCTCAATACCCATTTCCTATTCTTCTGAAAAGAGCCCCTATTTTAGAGAGCTACTGTTGCCTCACATAGCCCCACAGAGTTTGGGTGGTCTCCAGGGGTGAACATATTACCCAGGCTGGGCCAGTCACAGAGTAATCTGCCTAGGGGTCTAAACTAGGCTGGAATGGGCAGCCGCAGGATTTTGGCAGAGCTGTAGGGGAAAAGGTGCTCTCTTTTTCAGAGGCTGGTAGCTGTCAGACTGGAACTGCTGGCTAACAATGAAATCAACACAGAGGTAAATTGTGACAAGGAATGACAAAAGAGAGTGAGAGAGAGTGAGCTCATAGCATGTTGTGAGCACCTAGATCCAGCCATGTCTGAAGTTTACTCCTCTGGGCTATTGAAATGCATGTGCCAGTAAATTACTCTTTTCTTTTTTCGTTTTCTTTCTCCTTCTTCTTTTTTTTTTTTTTTGCTTTTGCTTTAGTCACTTTGAGTTAGGTTTTTGCAATTTGTGACTGAAAGAGTCCAGACCTATACACAGACCCCCAACCTCAGATCTATTGACTCTTGATTCCCATTGATGGAGTCCAGGAATCTGGATTCTTCAAGAAGCTTCTGAGGAGGTTCTGATAAAGGGTCACTACTTTATCAATCATTGTGTGGACATCATTGAGATCCTTGTCCAGTGATGTACAGACAAAAGTGATCCTTCCATATGTGGCCATTATAATTATATGTCAGAACTCTGTACATGGTCTTGACCCTCACAACAGCTTGATGAAGTACAGGTTATTCTTCCTATTTTACAGATGAGAACACTGAGGCCTAGAGACGTGGTGAATGAATGTATTCAAGGGCACACAGCTAGTAAGCGACAGATCTAGGCATATGAGTCTCTGAAGCACATCCTTTTTCTACTACCCTACGTGTTCCAGAGGGGCTGTGCAACATGCTTAGAGCCTCCACACCCAGTGTCGGAAATGTCCTCTCTCTTCAGAAACTCTTTCAATAAGCAGAGCCTATCTGAGTCACTTAGTGTCTTGTGGCCACAGTAAGAGAGGACTCCAATGTGATGGGCCTGAGCAACAAGGATAATTTATTATACTACACTCTAAGAAGCCCAAAGTAGGATGATTCCAGGACTGATTAATTTGGGGGCTCAGTGTCATAAGCAAAGGTTCAGGTTCTTTCTATTTTTCTTGTCTGTCTTCTTCAGGAGTCACAAGGCTTCAGTCTGACTCTTTTCTTGGCTACAAGATAGCTGCTGCACTTCCAAACATGACAATGTCCAGCACAGGGTGATGGTCTGAGTCTTCCAATGTGTTTCTTTTTGTCTGTAAAGAAAATGGTTCTGAAAAGCCACTGGTCATTGGTCAGAATTACATCACACATTCAGACTTAGTTCAGTTGTTGGCAAGAAGGGTGGGGCATCATGATAAGCTTGGACCAATCACGATGCACCGTGAGTCTGGGCTGAGTAGACACCTGAACAGTAGAGGGCTCTTCAAGAAGGATGGAAGGGGAGGAAGTGTGTTGGGTAGTGTCTGCTCCACGATTCCTCCCCAGTTCCCTGGATTTTCCTCCCTGATTCTGGGCCCAGGCTCCAGAGGCATCCTTCTTTTCATTAGTCATGGTCTTTGCAGGAAGGTCGACTTTCAGATTTCAAAATCCTCCCCATGGCTTCCTCATCCTCCCCTCCATTCCCCTCCCAGAGCTAGCAAGGTGTTCTAAAGAAACACAGGACTTTCCCACCAACATCCAGAGGTGCTCCTCTTTGCTTTACTTCCCTCACTCTCTGTCAGACTAATCCTAGCTCACCAGGTTGCCAGAAGGAGTGGTACAGCATGTGTGGTTGTGGGCCTGTTACTGCATGCCCATCACCCATTTCCCCTTCTCTGAAGCACAGAATGCACACTGTCTTTAAGGATCACCCTTTCCCACTCTCAGATCCTGTGCGTAAGCAACACTGACTCTCACTGTACCCCTAACTCTTTTTTTTTTAATTTTTTTTTTTGGCTGAGAGGCATGTGGGAACTTTGCTCCCTGACCAGGGATTGAACCTGTAATCCTTGTATTGGAAAAGTGAAAGTGAAGTCACTCAGTCATGTCTGACTCTTTGCGACCCCATGGACTGTAGCCTACCAGGCTTCTCAGTCCATGGACTTCTCCAGGCAAGAGTACTGGAGTGGGTTGCCATTTCCTTCTGCAGGGGATCTTCCTGACCCAGGGATTGAACCCAGATCTCCCGCATTGCAGGCAGACGCTTTACCGTCTGAGGGAAGTCCACTCCCAACTGTTAACGGGGTCTCTTCCCTTGCATCCTGGGGCATGTCACTTGAGTCTGTTCAATCACTGTTCAATGCCTTTTGCCACAGGACTTAATTTGGAATGGACAATAACCCCAGTCTGTTTTCTGAGAGCCACTTCCTGAGCCTTGAGCTTAAACTCTTGGAGGAGTGAAATTCTATTTATACTAGGGTTGTTGAGTTCCAGATTTGAGCCTGGAGCTTTCAGTAACCATTTTACAACTTCCTAAGGGAAAGTTGGTATGCAAATGAAGCTCACACTGAGCCGAGAGAATGAGATAGAGAGATCCTAAGGTGCTGGATCCAACTGGGCCTTATGCCAGACAGCTCTGTACATCTCGGTCACATGAGCCAATGAATCTTCCTTTCTTGGTCAACCCAGTCTGAGTTGGCGTTCTGCCCCTCGCAACCAAAAAGCAACTAATATAGCATGTGCTTTTGAAAAAGCTGAACTGTGCTCTCCTTTGGCTGAGTCATGCAAGTATAGAGGGGAGTAATGGGAGATAAAGCTGGGATATCAGGCTATAGACACATGGCAGAGGTCACTGAAGACTTTGAGATGGGCCACTCAGTCTCTGAGACCACCGGGGAACACAGGAGTTCCTGAGGCCAGAGAGTTGCAGAACAAGCTAAACTTTGACCAACACCCCACCCCATCCCACCCCACCCCTGCGCCTGGGGATCAGGTTAATGTCTTTGTAGCTGCTGATAAAGTAGTATTCTTAATCTGCAGTGGGATTCATCCTCCAGGCCCGCCTTTCACTGGAAAGAGTGGGTGAGTTCCACATGACTGAGAATGTTTGGAAGATGGGAGCTACTGGCATTTACCAACGGCTCCCATGCACCAGGAATGATGAGGGTGGGGAGGAGCCCAGTGCAACTGACAAGCAGGTGGGGGATACCAACAAATGTAGACAGCAGGTGGGGGATACCAACAAATGTAGACAGCTCTTCTATTTATTTATTTTCGGCTGTGCTGAGTCTTCTCCCATTGCTGCACACAGGGTTTCTCCAGTGGTGAGTGGGGGCTACTCTTTGCCGTGGTGCATGGTCTTTGCGTTGCGACGGCTTCTCTTGTTGTGGAGCGCTGGGGCGCTGGCTCTAGGCACACGGGCTTCAGCAGTGGCAGCACTCGGGCTCAGCAGTTGTGGCTCAAGGGCCCTAGAGCATGAGCTCAGTATCCGTGGTGCACAGCCTTAGTTGCCTCGCGACGTGTGGAATCTTCCCGGACCAGGGATCGAACCTGTGTCCCCTGCTTTGGCAGGTGGATTCCCATCTATTCTGATCTCTCTTAAATTGCCCAGGGTAGGAAATGGGCTGCCCAGAGTAGGCAGAAAGACATAACTTCCCTCTTTCTACCATACCTACTTCTATTACTGTGGCCTGACATTGTACTCACTTTGGTGTAGCACATTTTGCTTTGTATTAAAATGGATATTATATGTGCTGCTACCACCTGCAGCATGACCTGCTGCTACCAGGTCATGTCTCCTCAGTCACCTCAAGTCTTCCAAACCCTCTCCCACCTTGGTGGAACTGCCTCCACCCTTCAATTTCTTTTTAAGACTACATGAATCAAAAGTCTTGTGCTCTTGAAGAGGTGAGGTGATCAAGGAGAAGATAAGAAACCAGTTCTCATTCTTTTTAATATTCAATAGCAGCAAAACCACCCCCCCCCACAAAAAAAAATGACAAAACACACATTAATATCTCTGTAATCAGCCACACACGAGCTTTGCCATGCAAATTGTTATCTGTATAGTCCATACATTTGTTCCTGACAGGGCCTCTAGGAGTCCAATTCCATCCTCCCCCAATCACTCCCAACGATACCCTCCATGCATTCCACTGTCTTACCTCTTCATTGAGGTTTCTGACCAAAAAAAACGGTTGCCCAGGACGGTATCAAGGATAAAGCCACCATTGCTTCTGATTTTCCTTCCAACCAAATCCAAAACACAAAATCATTGCTTAATTCCTCATATATATGATCTTGTTTGTTTGCTTACACATTACTGCATGTAGACATTGGTCCTGGTGCTTTACAAATATTAACTCATTTCATCCTGAAAACAACCTCTAATCACAATTGTTAGTTGCATTTTACAGAAGAAAAAATTGTGGCACATATGAATTAAGTGACCTTCCCAGAATTACAAAATTAGGAAGTGACAGAACAGAGATTTGAACCCAGGTGGTTTGTACTCTTCAACCTGTGCCAAGGGTAGGCACACTTCTTCTGTAAAGGGCCAGATAGTACTTTAGGCATTGAGTATCACATACAGTCCCTGTTCCAATGACTCAGTTCTGTTGTCCTAGACAGCACATAAATAAATGGGCGTGACTGTGTGCCAATAAAACTTTCTTTAGAGACACTGAAATTCGAATTTCATATCATGTTCAATGTCAGGCAATATTATTTTTCTTTTGTCCCGCTCCCCCCAGTCATTTAGAAACCATGGCAACCCACTCCAGTATTCTTGCCTGGATAATCCCATGGACAAAGGAGCCTGGAGGGCTATAGTTCATGGGGTCGCAAAGAGTAGGACACTGCTGAAATGACTGAGCACACACAAACACGAATTCCTAGCTTGCAGGGTCATACAAAAATAGGGATTGCGCCAGATTTCTTAGGCAGCCCATGACTGGCTGACTCCTGCTCTATGCTATACTATTGTTCAACCTGGTCCTTACACCTTACCTCTTTTCATCTTCATTTCCCAGACAAAGAAACCCAATTCATCAAGTTAATGATGACTTGCCCAAGGTTACACACTGAGTAGGTGGGGGGAGTCAGGATTTGCACCCAGGTTGGTCTTGATCCCAGAGGCTCTAGAGGCAGAAAGCAGGCAGAGGCCAGTGGGTGGGCAAGAGGCAGGGCTGAGCTGGTGACATCAGTGCTGCCTACCTTGGCCTGAAGCTGCCAGTCTCCAAGTGCTGGCAAATTCCCCTCCCCCTCCTGTCTCTTCACTCCAATCCCCAGGAGCCTAGTACAGCAGCCTGGAGTTCCTCGGCCCTGATCTGCCACTGAGGTCCTGCTTAACTAGGACTTGCAAGAGACTGAAAAGCTCTGTCTTTCAAGTCTGGAGCCAGAAAAGCCCAGAGACTGTTTTGACTTGGCCTGATCTCGCCTACTGCAACCATTAGGGCAGGACAGACCTGATTTAAGGGGACTATCACTCATGATAACACTTCAGCTCTGGCCGGGGTAAGACTGGGAAAAGGTCCGGAAGGAGTAGGGGAAGGGGAGAGATAGAGAGATAGAGGAACACCTGGAGAGAAATATGAATCAGAGAGAGATTCAAACACATGTACACCAACACACAGAAATAGCCCTTAACAGCTGTTTTTCTGAACCAAAATCTCATTTCCTGTCTCCTTAGCTCTGCAGACACAGAAAAGCCAGTACCGCAGCAGAAAATCTCCCAATATTACTTGTTGTTAATAATTATTTGTTTTGTCTTTTCTAGGTTTCTGCAACGTTAACTTCTTTCAAACCAATGAACAGCCCCTGAAGTGGGCAATGTGGAAGCTACTTGCTTGATGAAGGATGTAGAGTTCAGAAAGCTCCAGCAACTTGCTCAAGATCACACAGCAAGTTCATGGTCAAGCTAGAAATGAGAATCAAGACTTCAAACTTCCAGTGGAATGTGAGTCTCCAACAAACCACCCACAGAAATAAAGGGGACATTGAATGTCAGGGATTCAGTACCTTCACTTCCCTTCAGTAAGCCCCTTAAGTCCCTCTTTGACAAGGAAATGATAGCAACATAGGTTTCCCAGGTGTCACTAGTGGTAAAGAACCTGCCTGCCAATGCAGGAGACCTACGAGATGCAGGTTTGATTCCTGGGTTGGGAAGATCCCCTGGGGAAGGAAATGGCAACCCACTCCAGTATTCTTGCCTGGAGAATCCCATAGACAGAGGAGCCTGGCAGGCTATCATCCATGGGGTTGCAAAGAGTTGGACATGACTGAAGCAAGTTAGCACGTATGTCTGAACTTGAGCAAGACAATGGACAAGCAGATGCATGCTACCCCCATGGTTATGTATGATGGAAAACTGTGAGACAGATTCAAGGAGAGCTGGATAGATTGTAGCCAGTAGGAGATCAGTACCAGAAGGGTCTTGGTGAATTGGGTTTTGTGGCAGAGGATGCTATGTCATGTGATTTTTATTACTAAAATTGAATGACGAGTTCCCATCTCATCTCTTCTGAGAATGACTCTCCCCAGCATGGGGTCCTCCCTTCCAGGATAACTCTCAGAGCAGTTACTTGGTCCAAAGGGGCAGTTCTCGTCATCTCCTGAAGGAGAAAAACCTGGAAGCCTGACGGTTGTGTATCCTGCAGTTGCTGAATTCTGCCACATGGGGTCACTGTTAAAACCGGGCGGCTGGGTTGCCTACTACAGTTCAGTTCAGTTCAGTTCAGTCGCTCAGTCGTGTCCGACTCTTTGCGACCCCATGAATTGCAGCACGCCAGGCCTCCCTGTTCATCACCATCTCTCGGAGATCACTCAGACTCACATCCATCGAGTCAGTGATGCCATCCAGCCATCTCATCCTCGGTCGTCCCCTTCTCCTCCCGCCCCCAATCACTCCCAGCATCAGAGTCTTTTCCAATGAGTCAACTCTTCGCATGAGGTGGCCAAAGTACTGGAGTTTCAGCTTTAGCATCATTCCTTCCAAAGATCCCCTGCCCTCTAAGGAAACCACTTCATTGATGGAGGCAAGTTCCATCTCGCTGGTCCTGCAGGTGCTTCCCACGGGGATCTCGGAAAAGGAAGGAACTTTTCTTGCACACACTCCATGACCCATAGCCTGAACACCCAATGTTGTGGCTCTTTATTTCTACCTACTCTCAAACATGGTTGCTTTATTTCCCAGGTATGTCAACAGTGTGCTGGGGTAGTGGCTTGGGACTGATTTGCAGCATCAGTGATAAACTGGCCCTGGAAGCAGCAACCCCGAAGCTCTTGCCCTCTCTAGCTCTCTAGTGGGCAACTCTTGGTTTGAAGCTGTACACCACCCCCTCCTAAGGGCACCCTAGTTTCATTAAGGAAAGTTGTCCATCCCTGACTATTTTGAGGGAGCAGTACTTCTTGAATCCTTCCTTCTGCTGCTGCTGTTGCTGCTGCTAAGTCGCTTCAGTCATGTCCGACTTTGTGCGACCCCAAAGATGGCAGCCCACCAGGCTCCCCCATCCCTGGAATTCTCCAGGCAAGAATACTGGAGTGGGTTGCCATTTCCTTCTCCAATGCATGAAAGTGAAAAGTGAAAGTGAAGTCGCTCAGTCGTGTCTGACTCTTAGCGACCCCATGGACTGCAGCCTACCAGTCTCTTCCGTCCATGGGATCTTCTGCTGCTGGCCTCCTCCAATTGAAGTCAAAGAGATCAGGTCCCTCCTCTTTCTACCTGGATGAACTAGTGGGGAACATGTGGTCCCAAATGCTCTTTCCTCAGGACTCTGACTCATGCAAGGACAGGGGAATGGTTTCTGGTCATTCTCTTCGTGGCAATAGCCATTGTGGATCACTGATATCATCCTGACCTATGTCCCTATCAAGTGAATGACGGTTTTCCTACTTTCTTTTTCTTGACCCTCAGAGTTTCCTTAACTCCTGCTGACCCAAGTCTGCTCTTCTAGTCTTTTATCAATTATGTAAGCTCCCATTGGTCTTCCAAAAGAATCCCCTCCTCTCTCATTTCTGGTGCTTACATGAAGAACCCTATCTGATACAACCCCCAAGACTGGAAGAAATCTCCTGTTTTTTCACTTCTCAGACTCACCCCAATTCATTCCTGATTGAAGGTAGTGTGGGTCTCTCAGGGCCAGTCTCCACCTTACCTGATGTAAATCTTTATAGATAAAGCAAACAAACACAAAGGAACACGCTCCCCAAATGTTGTCAGTGTAAGGACAAGTGGTGAGATTACTGGAGATTTTATTTTCCTCTTTTTGTTCATATTTGTCCCCTGAAAAAAATTTTCTCTATTTCCGTAAACTCCACTTTATTAAGAACAATAGAATTTACCTCTGTGTTTGTTCAACTGCAATTAGAGAAACTGAGACACAGTAATGCTGCTTCTCACGCTGAAGGAGGGAGCCTCAGTCCCTGTGTGGGTGTCCTTGAGAAGGAGACTTGTCAGTGTTTGGGCATCGCACTGGTGGCTGTTATCACCCACTGGTTTGGGTGGATTTATTGACAGAGCCAAGATCTGATATCCTTTCAGCTTTGTTGTATGCATGACTCAGGACATGACCTCACCCCTCCTTGTGCCCCAGATCTCCCCACAGAAACAAGGAGAAGAAGGGCACTAAATGACCTCTATGAGCTCTGCTGCTCCGTTCTGGGGGCTTTTAGAAGATCATTGCCAGAAGATCATTGCCTAATAGGAGCAGCAACCAGGATAGAACCTGGAGTCCCACCCAGTCTCTGGGTGGGAAGGCACTTTAGATATCCCATGTAGGCAGCACCTTTTTTTGGCTAAGCGGCATGGCTTTCGGGATCTTAGTTCCCCAACCAGGGATCAAAAACAGACCCTTGGCAGTGAAAGCACAGAGTCCTAACCACTGGACCACCATGTAATTCCCATCATTTCTTGAACTGCACATGAAAAAACACACCTCAAACTGGCCTAAGCTAAAAAGAGAGTTTATTTATTGAAATGTAGTTGATTTACAATGTTGTTTGTTTCAGATACACAACAGAGTGATTTGATATTTTTATATACTATACTCCACTGAAAGGTATTATAAAATATTGGTTATATTCCCTGTGATGTACCAAAAGGGAATTTATTGACCCAGATAACTGAAATATTTAGGTCTGAATTCAGGCTTGGCTGGATCCAGGAGATTCATCAGGACTTGGTCTCTTCTAGTCTCTTCTGCTCTCCTTTGCCTGCTTCATCCTTGGGCAGGTTCTTCCCAAGCAGCCCCAGGCTTCCATCTTACCAGCTTATCACTTCTTCCCAAGAGTTCTAGCAAAAGTACCAGAGCCGACTCTCACTTGACTGTTAAGTGACATGCCCATTGCTGAACCAATCACTCGCTGGAGCCAGGGTGTAGATTCTGTTTACTGGCCAGACTTGGTCATGTTCTTACCTCTGAAGTTGGGAGGCCACTCACATCTGTGGCCTAAGACATGAGGATGGGTAGTTCACTAAAGGCAAGTCACGAGCTCTTACCAGAATGAAAAATGATGCTGGGAAGGAAAAAAACCCAAAGGTCCACTCAGGTTCATCTAGATCAGCGGTTATTGAAGAGTGTTCCCCAGGGCCTCCCTGGTGGCTCAGTGGTAAAGAATCCACTCACCAATGCAAGAGACATGGGTTCAGTCCCTGGTCTGAGTAGATTAGACATGCTGTGGAGCAACTGAGCTTGTGCACCACAACTATCGAACATGTGCTCTAGAGCCCGAGAACCACAACTATTGAGCCCATGGGCCACGTCTACCAAAGCGCACACACACTAGAGCCAGTGCTCTGTAGCCAGAGCCACTGCAATGAGAAGCCCATGCTCTGCACCAAAGAGTAGCCCCTGCTCACCAGGACTAGAGAAAAGCCCTTGCAGCAGTGAAGACCGAGCACAGCCAAAAATAAACAAATGATTAATAAAAAATGAAAAGCAGTGTTCCCCAGATTGGTAGCATCCACATTACGTGGAAACTTGTAAGAACTGCAAATTCATAGACTCCACTCCAGACCTACTGACGGGCAGGGGCCCAGCTCTACAGGTGACTCAGATGGATGTTTAAGTTGAGAAGCATTCATGTAGAACAGTAGCTCTCCAGCCTGACTTCAGTAAGAATCATCAGGGGAACTTTTAATCCTCCTGGGTCCTACTCCCAATCTGATCAGGATAAGGGGTAGGTGAAGGAATGGGGTCCATCTCTGGTGTTTTTGTAATACTCCCAAATGATTTTAATGGCAGTGAAGGTTGACAGAACCACTGAGATCAAAACCAAACCAAACCACTGTTCTCAGCTCTTTCTAATTTATACAGTGGAGATAAACAAGGATGTGGACAATCTCTCTGCTGTGAATGTTGGTTTAATAAAGGAATGACTTGGGGGGTGGCAACTCAAGCCAACCCAGATGAAATAACAAAGTGGGGGACACATGATCCACCCAACTTCATGCAGTCTGAACCAGGAATTCCTTATACTATGATAAATTAATCTTTATATCCTCATAGCCAAATCACCCAAGAGAGGAGGCAGTTAGAGGGGAAAAATTAAAGGCACAGTTTAATGAGTGCTTACTGAATTAGGTTCATTTAAATTGCACTCATTTCACATGCTAGCAAAGTAATGCTCAAAATTCTCCAAGCCAGGCTTCAACAGTATGTGAGCCGAGAATTTCCAGATGTTCAAACTGGATTTAGAAAAGGCAAAGGAACCAGAGATCAAATTGCCAACATCCATTGGATCATAGAAAAGGCAAGAGAATTCCAGAGAAACATCTACTTCTGCTTTATCTACTATGCCAAAGCCTTTGACTGTGTGGATCACAGCAAGCTGTGGAAAATTATTAAAGAGATGGGAATACCAGACCAACTTATTTGCCTCCTGAGAAACCTGTATGCAGGTCAAGAAACAATAGTTAGAACCGGACATGGAACAATGGATTGGTTCCAAATTTGGAAAGGAGTACATCAAGGCTGTGTATTGTCACCCTGCTTATTTAACTTATATGCAGAGTACATCATGCAAGATGCTGGGCTGGAGGAAGTACAAGCTGGAATTAAGATTGCCGGGAGAAATATCAATAACCTCAGATATGCAGATGACACCACCCTTATGGCAGAAAGTGAAGAAGAACTAAAGAGCTTCTTGATGAAGGTAAAAGAGGAGAATGAAAAAGCTGGTTTAAAACTCAACATTCAAAAAGTTAAGATCATGGCATCCGGTCCCATCACTCCATGGCAAATAGATGGGGAAACAATGGAAACAGTGACAGACTTTATTTTGGGGGGCTCCAAAAATCACTGCAGATGGTGACCACAGCTATGAAATTAAAAGATGCTTGCTCCTTGGAAGAAAAGCTATGACCAACCTAGACAGTTTATTAAAAAGCTGAGACATTCCTTTGCCAACAAAGGTCTGTCTAGTCAAACCTTTGGTTTTTCCAGAAGTCATGTAGGGATGTGAGAGTTGGATTGTAAAGAAAGCTGAGCATCGAAGAAATGACGCTTTTGAACTGTGGTGTTGGAGAAGACTCTTGAGAGTCCCTTGGACTGCAAGGAGATCAGACTAGTCAATCCTAAAGGAAATCAGTCCTGAATATTCATTGGAAGGACTGATGCTGAAGCTGAAGCGCCAATACTTTGGCCACGTGATGCAAAGAGCTGACTCATTAGAAAAGGCTGGGAAAGATTGAAGGTAGGAGAAGGGGACGACAGAGGATGAGATGGTTGGATATTACTGACACTATGGGCATGAGTTTTAGCAACCTCTGGGAGTTGGAGAAGGGTAGGGAAGCCTGGCATGCTGCAGTCCATAGGATAATAGAGTCAGACATAACTGAGCGACGGAACAACAAAATCTGACGGAGTCCTGTAAGATAGATAATAATAACTACAAATATAATCCTTGAAGTATGTAGTATTAACTGTTAAAGAAGAAGACACTAAAGATCAAAGGGCAAAGTTACTAGACCTTGGTGGCTGTGCTGGGATTTAAATCTATAACTGTCTGGTTCAAAAAACAGGGCCCTTAATCCCCACTCTGTGCTGCTTTGAGCAAAGTCATGCTCTCCAATTAGGAGCAGAGGAGCTTTGGAAGGGGTTTAGATATGAATTCTCTGACTCCACATGTTTTGAGGAAAGAGCCCTGGCCTGGAATCAGAATCTCAGCTGCATTCACAGCTCTGTTCTTGACTAGTTATGTGACCCGCAGCAAATCACTTCTCTAGCTGGGGCCTTGGTCTCCTGATTTGTACAAATAAGATAGTTTTAAATGACCCCTAAGGTTTTTTTTGCATTCCATTTGAGTGATGGTATCAAGAGGTTTCTAGCCAAAGAGTTTTCTTGTTCCTCAGGATCCTAGGACCTGTTTTGAAATACTCCTGTGTTCTAGCCTGACCAGGTATTCAAGTTGTTCTGGTGTTCACTAGAAAATTGCACTCTAGACCAGGAGTCAAGGATTCCTGATTTCTTTAAGGCTTAGAAGACAGCACAGCTCAGATAGAAGCTCTAACATCTGCAATGAAATCTTGGAGAACTAAAACACTGTAAAATTTTGTATGGTCTCAGAACACATTTTTGTCAGATAGAACTGCAAAAGTCACAGTGCCTGACTCCAACATTTATCAGTAGGTGCTGCATTCACCTCTGGGCTGGCAGTATGGAAGACAGAGATGAACGGGCAGCACTCTGGTGCCAAAGAGGAGGAGAACCACAGCTGGGATATGGCCCTGTAGTCAACCACACATTGATGAGGGAAATGCAAATGAAAACTAGATGCAGCACCAGTGAAAGGGGTAATATCCAGGGCTGGCATGAATGTAGTGAAACGAACACTCTCATACACTATTGGGAGAAGGTTAATTGGTAGAGTTTTTCCAGAGGATAGTTTGTAACATTAAAAAAAATTCACATGTGCATACTTCTTCATCCAGCAATTCCACTTCAAAGACTGTCCTCAAGAAATGCTTACTCTGCACAAAGATGTAAAACAAGAATGTGCATTGCTATGCTGTTTGTACTGATAAAAAGTTGAAACAGCCTAGATAGCCATCAGGAGGGAATGACTGAGTTGGGCTCCAGTTTTTCTCTGGCATACTACCTAGCATTTAACAACTGCAAAGAAGATCTACATGTATATATGTGTATGTGGGGTGGGGGGTGGGGGGAAGCCCAAGATATAGAAATACATTTTTTAAATCTCTGAACAATATATTTGGCTTCAAAAAATGTATGCAATACAATGAGATACTGCTTCATATCCACTGGGATAGCTATAATAAAAAAAGACAGATAATGGCAAGTGTTAGCAAGACTGTGGAGAAATTGAAATCTTCAGGTGCTACTTGTGGGAATATAAAATGGTGCTTCTATGGATGGTAGCCCACCAGGCTCCTCTGTCCATGGAATTTTCCAGGCACATGTCCTGGAGTGGGTTGCCATTTCCTTCTCCAGGGGATCTTCCTGACCCAGGGATCAAATCCGTGTCTCTAGCATCTCCTGCATTGGCAGGTGGGTTTTTACCACTAGTACTACCTGGGAGGCCCAAATGGAAGCAAATGTTCACCAAAAAATGTGTACACAAATGTTCATAGCAGCATTATTCATAATAGTCCCAAAGTGGAAACAATTGAGATACTCCAAAGCTGATGAATGGATAAGTAAAATGTGGTATAGCCATACAATAGAATATTATTCTGCCATAAATAGCAATGAAATACCAATAACATGCTAAAACATGGATTAACCTTGAAAACTTTGTGCTAAGTCGCAAAAGATCAATATTTTATGATTCCATATAAATAGTCCAAATAGGCAAATCCAGAGAGACAGAAGGTAGTTAAGTGGCTGCCTAGGACTTTGTAGGGGATGACAGCTAAAGAGTAAAGGATTTATTTGGGAGTAATGCAAGGTTCTAAAATTGAATGCACTGCTGTGTGCACAGCTCTGTAAATATACTAAAAGCCATTTAATTGTACACTTAAAATGGATGAGTTGTATGATGTGTGGATTGTATCTCAATAAAGCTCAAAATGCCCACACATACAAATAAATACAAAATTTTTCAATGAAATTTTGTCTAAAATAGCAAAAGAAAATAATCTAAATATGCATCAATAAGTAAATTACTGTAAATGTACCACCATGGAATAAAATGTAATATTATGCCAAAAGCAAAAATGAAGTTCTATATGAACTGACATGGCATGATCTTTAAGATGCATAATGGGACTTATCTTTAGTGCAGTGGTAAAGAATCTGCCTGCCAGTGCAAGAGCCATGGGTTTGATCCCTGATACAGGAATGTCCCACATGCCCCAACTGCTGAGCCGGTTCTCTAGAGCCTGTGCTCCGCAAAAAAAGAAGCCACTGCAATGAGAAGCCTATGTACTGTAACTAGAGAGTAGCCCTGCTTGCAACTAGAGAAAAGCCCTCACAGCAACAAAGACCCAGCAGCTGATAAACAAATTAACAAAATTGCTTTTAAAAAAATGATGCATCACCAAGTGAGAAAATCAATGTACGGAACAGTGTGTATAGCACGTCCCCTTAAGGAAAAAAAAAGGAGAAAGAATGTTTATGGGTACTTGTATTTTATGGGTACTTGTATTTTTTTCTGTGAATAAACCAGGGTTAGCAAACTATAGTCCACAGGCCAAATCCAGCCTGCTGCCTACCTTGGTGCAGCCCAGCTAAGAATGATGTTTAGATTTTTCAACAGTTGAAAAACAATCAAAAGAAGGATATTATTTCACCATACACAAAAAAGATATGAAATTCAAGTTTCAATGTTCACAAACAAAGCTTTATTGGCACATGGCCGTGCTCATGAATTAGTGTATTGTCTATGGTTGCTTTCTCAATACACTGGCAGAGTTGGGTAGTTGTGACAGAGACCATAAGCTCACCAAACCTAAAATATTTATCATCTGGTCCTTTCCAGACAAGATTTGTCAACTTCCAGCCTAGCTTATTTGGAAGGAAGCCCTGGAAACCGATGACCTGGCTGGCTGCTCCAAAAGGGGATTGCTCATCCCTGGTTGGGGGATAGGGTTGGAGGGAGACTTCTCATGGTAAACCCTTTTAACCCTTTTCTCCCCCCTAATATTTATTTCTTTGGCTTCGCCAGAGCTTTTTTTCTTTTAGCTGCGGCTTTGGGGTCTTTGAGCTTCGTTTTGGTGTGGGGGAATTTAGTTGCAGCATGCGAATTCTTAGATGTGGCATGTGGAATCTAGTTCCCTGACCAGGGATTGAACCCAGGTCCCCTGTGTTGGGAGTGTGGAGTCTTAGCCACTGGACCACCAGGGACATCCCTGAACCTAATTTTTAACAGTCACCAAAACAAAAAAAACTAACTTCTGGCTTAGCTTATGCTTCTGTAAGTGAACATATTATGATGTACATATGTAGAAAAATGTTTCAACAGATAGACATCAAATGTATAACTGAGGCTTCTTGGAGGGAGTGACTGGCTGGGGAGAGTGGAGACAAGAGGCTGAGGAAGGTGAAGTCAAGAGTTAAGTCAGGAGTCATGTTAACTTGTGCAATTAAAAGTAAAGAAAGCACACTTTCTAGAACTGTGTGTTCCTAGAAGTTGTGGGCTACATCTAGGGACTCTCTGCAGCAGTTGGTGCAGCATGTGGCCCACAACGGGTGCTTAGTCGCCTAATGAATACAAGGGCCCAGGAGATGAGTGTCAGGAGAGAAAGGGTGCACTCACAGGCCTGCATAGTTCATAAGGTACTGGGGTATGGGCGGAGGACAGCCGGGGAAGAAGGGAGTGAGAAGAGCAAGAGTGTCTGAGCAGGAGCACCGTCTCTAATGCCCTCCCAGTCCAAGGCTGCCAGCAACCCGGGGGCTTTGGGCACTGTGGTTGAGAAGTCCTAGCTTTCTGGTATGCTAGAGGCATTTTAGCATCTCCCCACTTCCCTCCCCCGATAAGATTCCCCATTTTTTGTCCTTTACAGACTCTCTTGAAGGACGCTAGGGGGATCTAGTTGGGGGCTTGTGCAAACCAGCTGTGCCTGATTCTCCCCAGCACTGCTTTCTCAGCAAGTGCCATCTGTAGTGTCACAGCTCTCTGGGGGGAGAGACTCTTCCCACCTGCTGTCCAGCACTGCTGGAATCCTCTGCCTGAGGACCAAGCTGGGGGCTGCCGCAGAACTGGACAGATGCTCAGGGGACCGAGTACCTTAGTTCCAGGAGCATCTGGCCACAGGGATGTCTCACACAGGGACAAAACAAGGTCACCTCTTGTCCTCATTCCCCTATGAAAGATGACATGAGTTGGAGCCATATAAAATAAAGCTGAAGCAGTCATTCCAGAGGAACTGCCTTTCATGTCCTGTTTTCTGTACTTCTGAACTGGACAAAACCACCAACATTCCAAATCAGCAGAAAAACCAGAATGTCCTGTTGAAACAATCCATCAATGAACTTTTACCTAGTGGCTGTTTCACCTGACCAGTGAAGTATTAATACAAATCTAGATTTACCTCATCTTTTATGAATGAACACTTCATTGGATGAATTACCTTGACTTGGACCAGTGAACTCTTTTTAAAAAACAGCTTACCTCATCTACCTCTCTTTTTCCCCATAAACATCCTGAGACCCTTTCCTATCATGAGGACACTAACTTTTTTTCTATCTAAATCTGTGTATTCTGAGTTGCAGTTCTTTGGCCCTAATTAAATACCTTGTCTCTGAACTAAACTTTCATGGTTTTGTTTTTAGGTTGACACCTTCTTCCAGAATCAAGGCCCCTGTTTTATTTAGGGAATCCTTCTTTATGTTCAGTTCATGTATCAGTAGTTTGGGTTCCAGATTGAATGTATGATTCATGCTTGGCCAATCAGAATACTCCGTTTTCCTACTCATGGTGATTGGCTCAGAGATGGGCATGTGACCCAGGTCAAGCTAATGAATGTCACCCTTGATTTTTGCTGGAATTATGGCAGAAGAGGTGTTGTCTCTCTGCTGAAGTTGCATGCAGAGATACATTTGGAACGGCTGGTTGACTTTTAGTCAAGATAAAGAGCAAGCCTAAGATGCTCATGAGCTCAGTCTTCTCTGACTCTTTGCGGCTCCATGGACTGTAGCCTGCCAGGCTCCTCTGTCCATAAGATTCTCCAGGGAAGAATACTGGAATGGGTTGCCATTTCCTACTGCAGGCAATCTTCCCAACCCAGAGATCAAACTCGTGTCTCTTGGATCTCCTGCATTGGCAGGTGGATTCTTTACCACTGTGCTACCTGGGAAACCCTAAAGAGCAAGCCTGCTTGACAACAAAGCTAACATAGAAGGAAGTAGAGCTGAGAACTGGAGACTGGTTGATGACTTTGTTTAAACCTGATTCAGCTACCCCAAGGTTAAATGAGCTTATGCTGGTTTGTTGTGGCAAGAATTGTGACTCCTACTCAGAGCTGGCAGAGCCAAACCTCCTATGAGATTATCAGATTCTCTGACTATTCCATAGAGATTTCATTCCTACCCTGTTTGCTGTGCACTTGGGCCCCTGTCTTAGCCCTTTCCCAGCTGCCCAGAGGAGGACTGCCCATCTGGACTGCTGGCTCTCACTATCCTCTCAGAGTCACATGTCTGATGCGATGAGGCCCCTGCTTTGTTCCCAGCACCAGCTCACTCCTCTGGGTGTGTTTAATCCTAGATTCCAGTTCCTGATTATCCAAGCCTGCTGCCTTAAGCCCTTTGTTCACTTATGACTGAAATGGGGTCCAAGACATGACCGTCTTTGTTCTTTAATCTTTATTGAGTACTTCTTGTATGCCAGACCCTGCACCAAGTGAATTACATGCATCTACAACCTCATCTACTTCTCTCCATAACCCTATCAGGTGGGTTTTGTGATTTTTATTCTCCTTTTGAAGAAGAGGATGCAGTGTTTGGGGAGATGAAGTTGTTGGCCTAAGCCACTTGCAGGTTGAGGCAGAACTGAGACTGAACCATGGAGAGAACTGACCCCAAGGTTTGTGCACTTGATCCCTGTACCTGTGCTTCCTACCTGAATAGGTAGGTAAGTGGGTCACATGGGGTACCAGTGACCATTCCACGGCCGGCCTCTTCTGAGGGAGGACTGAGCAGGCCTGAGGAGGGATCTGGGAAGCTACCTCTTTGACAAATGCCCAGAGGCTGCAGATGCACAGTTTCCCAGGACCTCATCCTCAGAGTGGCCATGATTCCTCATCAAGGACTTTGTGCTTAGAAAGGAGTTTGGCATTCCCAGAGCTATTTGTGCAGGATCTGAATTTCTTCCCTGGCTTAAGAATGATTACAATGCAAAACAAATTTCTTTGCTGACAGAAGGAAAAGAGACCTCAAGGTCATGTGAGATGAGCAACTCATGCCTGGGAAGAAAAAAAAGTAAAGAATAACCTCATGGCATTCTTTGGGGTTGAGACGAGGAGTTAGGGTGAGGGTAGGAGTCTCTGGTGGAGGCGTGGGGTGGCGGTGGCCTGCTCCAGGGTTGGGGGCACTGCGTGCAGCAGTGCTTGCATGGAAACCTTTGAAGGAGGTTGCCATTATCTTCATTCCCTCCACCATAGTTTGGCCTCAGGTCAAATAACAGGGAGGGAACACAACAGAAAACTGGATTAAAGATTTACTGAGCATGGCCCCACCCATCAGAGCAAGACCCAGTTTCCCCCTCAGTTGGTCTCTCCCATCAGGAAGCTTCCATAAGCCTCTTATCCTTCTCCATCAGAGGGCAGAAAGCATAAAAACCACAATCACAGAAACTAACCAATCTGATCACATGGACTACAGCCTTGTCTAACTCAATGAAACTATGAGCCATGCCATGTAGGGCCACCCAAGATGGATGGGTCATGGTGGAGAGTTCAGACAAAACGTGGTCCACTGGAGAAGGGAATGGCAAACCACTTCAGTAATCTTGCCTTGAGAATCCCATGAACAGTGTGAAAAGGCAAAAAGATAGGACACTGAAAGATGAAATCCCAAGCTTGGTAGGCACCCAATATGCTACTGGAGATCATTGGAGAAATAACTCCAGAAAAAATGAAGAGACGGAGCCAAAGCAAAACAACACCCAGTTGTGGATGTGACTGGTGATGGAAGCAAGGTCCAATGCTATAAAGAGCAATAATGCATAGGAAGCTGGAATGTTAGGTCCATGAATCAAGGCAAATTGGAAGTGGTCAAACAGGAGATGGCAAGGGTGAACATCAACACATTAGGAATCAGTGAACTAAAATGGACTGGAATGGGTGAATTTAACTTGGATAACCATTAAACCTACTACCATGGGCAAGAATCCCTTAGAAGAAATGGAGTAGCCATTATAATCAACAGAAGAGTCCAAAATGCAGTACTTAGATGCAATCTCAAAAATGACAGAATGATCTCTGTTCATTTCCAAGGCAAACCATTCAATATCACAGTAATCCAAGTCTATGCCCCACCAGTAATGCTGAAGAAGCTGAAGTTGAATGGTTCTATGAAGACCTACAAGACCTTCTAGAACTAACACCCCCAAAAGATGTCCTTTTCATTATAGGGGACTGGAATGCAAAAGTAGGAAGTCAAGAAATACCTAGAGTAACAGGCAAATTTGGCCTTGGAGTATACAGAATAAAGCAGGGCAAAGGCTAATAGAGTTTGCCAAGAGAACGCACTGGTCATAGCAAACACCCTCTTCCAACAACACAAGAGAAGACTCTATACATGGACATCACCAGATGGTCAAACTGACTGTGGCTCAGATCATGAACTCCTTATTGCCAAATTCAGACTTAAATTGAAGAAGGTAGGGAAAACCATTAGACCATTCAGGTATGACCTAAATCAAATCCCTTATGATTGTACAGTGGATGTGACAATTAGATTCAAGGGATTAGATCTGATAGACAGAGTGCCTGAAGAACTATGGATGGAGGTTCGTGACATTGTACAGGAGATAGGGATCAAGACCATCCCCAAGAAAAACAAATGCAAAAAGGCAAAATGGCTGTCTGAGGAGGCCTTACAAATAGCTATGAAAAGAAGAGAAGTGAAAGGCAAATGAGAAAAGGAAAGATATACCCATTAGTTCGTGACATTGTACAGGAGATAGGGATCAAGACCATCCCCAAGAAAAACAAATGCAAAAAGGCAAAATGGCTGTCTGAGGAGGCCTTACAAATAGCTATGAAAAGAAGAGAAGTGAAAGGCAAATGAGAAAAAGAAAGATATACCCATTTGAATGCAGAGTTCCAAAGAATAGCAAAGAGAGATAAGAAAGTCTTCCTCAGTGATCAATGCAAAGAAATAGAGGAAAACAATAGAATGGGAAATAGTAGAGATCTCTTCAAAAAAATTGGAGGTAGCAAGGGAATATTTCATGCAAAGATGGGCTCAATAAAGGACAGAAATGGTATGGACCTAACAGAAGCAGAAAATATTAAGAAGAGGTAGCAAAAATACTCAGAAGAACTATACAAAAAAGATCTTCATGACCCAGATAACCAAGATGGTGTGATTACTCACCTAGAGCCAGACATCCTGGAATGCAAAGTCAAGTGGACCTTAGGAAGCTTCAAACAAAGCTAGTGGAATTCCAGGCGAGCTATTTAAAATCCTAAAAGATGATGCTGTGAAAGTGCTGCACTCAATATGCCAGCAAATTTGGAAAACTCAGCAGTGGCCACGGGACTGGAAAAGGTGTTTTCATTCCAATCCCAAAGAAAGGCAAGCCAAGAATGTTCAAACTACCATACAATTGCACTCATCTCACATGCTAGCAAAGTAATGCTCAAAATTCTCCAAGTCAGGCTTCAAGAGTGTATGAACTGTGAACTTCCAGATGTTCAAGCTGGTTTTAGAAAAGGCAGAGGAACCACACATCAAATTGCCAACATCTGCTGGATCATGAAAAAAGGAAGAAAGTTCCAGAAAAACATCTGCTTTATTGACTATGCCAAGGTCTTTGTGTGAATCACAATAAGCTGTGGAAAATTCTGAAAGAGATGGGAATACCAGACCACCTGACCTGCCTCTTGAGAAACCTGTATGCAGGTCAGGAAGCAACAGTTAGAACTGGACATGGAACAACAGACTGGTTCCAAATAGGAAAAGGAGTACATCAAGGCTGTATATTGTCACCCTGCTTATTTAACTTATATGCAGAGTACATCATGAGAAACGCTGGGCTGGAAGAAGCACAAGCTGGAATCAAGATTGCCGAGAGAAATATCAATAACCTCAGATATGCAGATGACACCACCCTTATGGCAGAAAATGAAGAGGAACTAAAGAGCTTCTTGATGAAAGAGGAAAGTGAAAAAGTTGGCTTAAAGCTCAACATTTAGAAAACAAAGATCATGGCATCTAGTCCCATCACTTCATGGGAAATAGATGGGGAAACAGTGTCAGACTTTATTTTGGGGGGCTCCAAAATCACTGCAGATGGTGATTGCAGCCATGAAGTTAAAAGACGCTTACTCCTTGGAAGAAAAGTTATGACCAACCTAGATAGCATATTCAAAAGCAGAGACATTATTTTGCCAACAAAGGTCCGTCTAGTCAAGGCTATGGTTTTTCCAGTGGTCATGTATGGATGGAGAGTTGGACTATGAAGAAAGCTGAGCACCGAAGAATTGATGCTTTTGAACTGTGGTGTTGGAGAAGACTCTTGAGAGTCCCTTGGACTGCAAGATCCAACCAGTCCATTCTGAAGGAGATCAGTCCTGGGTGTTCATTGGAAGGACTGATGCTGAGGCTGAAACGCCAATACTTTGGCCACCTCACGTGAAGAGTTGACTCATTGGAAAAGACCCTGATGCTGGGAGGTATTGGGGGCAGGAGGAGAAGGGGTCGACGGAGGATGGGATGGCTAGACGGCATCCCGACTTGATGTGCATGAGTTTGGCTGAACTCCCTGAGTTGGTGATGGACAGGGAGGCCTGGCATGCTTCGATTCATGGGGTTGCAAAGAGTCGGACACGACTGAGCGACTGAACTGAAACTGAACTCTTGACACTTGGCTTTTAGGCAAACTGTTCCCTCTGCCTGGAAGGCTCTTCCCTTCTCCTCCTTTGTTTAATGAATTCCTACTCATTCTTTAGGTTCCAGTGTTGATGGTACTTCCTTTGGGAGGTAGATCTGGTTTAGGTGTCCCATCCTCAGTGTTCGGTAGCTCCCTATCATATATCGTGATCCTATCTTCGTATTTTATTTTGTGTCTGATCCCTCAGGAGACTATAAGGTTCCTGAAGGAAAGCCCATGTCTATATTCTCTATTATAGTCTCAGCATTTGGCACCCCATAACAACCCACTCCAGTACTCTTGCCTGGAAAATCCCATGGACAGAGGAGACTGATGGGCTGCAGTCCATGGGGCCGCTAAGAGTCAGACTCGACTGGGAGACTTCACTTTCACTTTTCACTTTCATGCATTGGAGAAGGAAATGGCAACCCACTCCGGTG
This sequence comes from Cephalophus harveyi, assembly GCA_006410635.1. Taxonomy (NCBI): domain Eukaryota; kingdom Metazoa; phylum Chordata; class Mammalia; order Artiodactyla; family Bovidae; genus Cephalophus; species Cephalophus harveyi. Next base: position 93,513 of record SJYT01049590.1, read on the forward strand.
TTCTTGCCTGGAGAATCCCAGGGACAGGGGATCCTGGTGGGCTGCCGTCTATGGGGTCCCACAGAGTCAGACACAACTGAAGCAACTTAGCAGCAGCAACAATCCATCAAATAAATAAATAAGGTGTAATGAAATCGAAACGGGAAGCCTGAGGCAGTTACTTGCAGTGATCATTTCAACCACTAGATGACATGCCACCATGACATCCTGATTGGAATGGGCTGGGAGTGGGGGTAAAATTGAAGGATGAGCAAGTTGATGGTGAGGCAAGACTCCCCAGTGGCTTCCAGTCTTCTCCAGACTAAGACCTGGAGACCTTCATGAGCCCTAAACCGGTGTGTTTGGAAAACTTTGCTCGGGTCATTGCCTTCCTGCAGAATCCCATTTCCAACAAGGGTTACATGTTTTGCGTGTGTGTGTGTGTGGAAAATTAGTTCTCCTCTATTTTTATTTATTTTGATAATTAAAAATATGTTGCTGCTTGAGCTTTCTCTAGTTGCGGTGAGCAGGGACTACTGTCTGTTGTGGTGTGAGGCTTCTCATTGTGGTGACTCCTCTTGTTGTGGAACACGGGCTATGGGTGCATGGACTTTAGTAGTTGCGGCACTCAGGCTCAGTAGTTGTGGCTCACAGGCCCTAGAACTCTCAGGACTCAGTACTTGTGGTGCATGGGCTTAGTTGCTCCTCAGTATGTGGAATCCTCCCAGACAAGGGATCAAACCTGTGTCCTCTGCATTGGCAGATGGATTCCTATCCACTGTACCACCAGGGAAGTCTTTGATCTTCCATTTAAACAAGACAGGACAGTTCTGGGGTGCAGAGCCTTCTGTGGGAAGGGTTACATCTCCATGCTACACATCAAATGCTTTTCAACTTCTCAAAAGTTTCTTCTTTTGTTCATCAAAGAGTTGGTTTTTTGTTGCTGTTGCTATTGCCATTGATCACTTGAAATGGTTTTATAAATTGCTTTTAAAAAAAATTTACTGTTTAGAGAAAACGGTGAATTTGTCAGTTTTAGGATCTGAACTCCCACTGGTTCTAATCTCCTATCCTGAATTTAGCCAAAACTTCTGCTTTCTGGCTTAAGAAACAATAAGAATATTTACTTCTTTTAATCCTCCTTTCTATCACCAAGACATTTTGGCTTATTTTTCAAGAAACCACATTTTATAAAAAGTCAAAAGTTGGTTTGTTTTTTTTAACATAACCTCCTGAGAATTCCAGGGTATATGATATGTGACAACAGCAAAGCAATGTTGAAATGTAGCCGCTGGGCAGCAGGCTGGGCTTACTTACTGTTAATATTTCCAGGACACCAGCCTCCTGGAACTATGATTTAAATTTGGGCACAACAAAATGACACCAGTGCATGCCATGAACATTCTGGTTCACTTCAAAATAATTAAAACCAAAACTTTGAATTGAGCCATGTCAAGAATTTAGAATCCCAAGCTGATGGCTAGCTCAACTGCCCATAAGCCCCCAACCTTCACACACGATTATTATAATGCTGACATCACTTGGAGAATGTTTTTCCCTGGAAAGTAATGAGAACCTCAGTTTGGCAGAAATTTGGCAGTCACCTAGAGCCTTTCAGAAGTCTGGAATGAGTATTGGCCTAATGGAGTTAATTCTTGACTACCCTGTTGATGTTCACATGACTGTGTTAACTTTCCTGAGTCTTTGCTTTCTTATCTCTCCAGTGGAGGCAGCAAGACGGCCAGGCCCGGGCTGAGAGAAGCGGTTCGAGCCTCCTCTTTGTACACATATTTGACTTGGAGCTGGTTCCTGATCAGTACAGCCGCAGAAGCAGTTACAAAGGACCCTGGCAATCTGGCTTTTCCTGGACTTCCCCACTCATGCCAATCACTGGCTGTTATAACCTTCATATCTGAACAGGTTGGGAATTCTTTAGAAATGGCCTTATTTGTCCTTCCTACAGTCCAGCCAGGACAGCAGCCAGAAGAATGGCTTTGTGTTTCCTTGAGCTGTTGATTGGAGGGTGTGAACAACAAGAGCTGATTAGTCCTGGGCTTTGCCCTGAGACTGCCCAAAGTGGCACACTGGTAGTGGGGGCCAGGCTAGGGCCCAGGGCTCCTGGCAGCCCAGCAGTGCCTCTGCCCTCCCCTGGGCTGTTTCCAGGTGCTATGTGTGTGTGTATGTTTGGGGGTTGATATGAATCACAATCACAGTCCTCTCTCAGTAAGAAAGTCACAGGTGGCCACCAAATGGATCCAGTGCTGGGCTCACTGTTATTGGCCAGGGGAGTGGGGCTTGAAACCAGAGGAAAAGAGACCCATTCCCTGGCCTCAGAGATCCTGGTGTCAATAAACAAGAAAGATAATAATATAAAGTAAGGCTGCTTATAACTCCAGTGTGAGCTGAGGTCATGTGTCCTTTGAGATAAAATACCATTGATTGGAGCCTCCTTAGTGGGAAGGCTGATGCCCTCCTAAGCTTTCCGCAAGTCCCCAGGATAGTTGTCTTCCCTGGGTTCCTGCTCTCTCTGAGCCTGTTTGATTTCAGGGTGACTGGACCCATCTTTCCTTGTTTGCCCCCTGAACTGTCCCTCTAGGGATCTGAGGGCCGAAGGTCTGGTAGCCGATAAGGCAGCAAGGGTGACTTAACTGCTGGCCAGCCCTGGGCCTGAAGGCCCTTAGGCCACCCACCCTGAGATCTTCTCTCTGGCCACCCCCATTCACAGACCCTAGAACCACATTTGCATGCTTGGTCCCTTGCCCTTAGAGTCCACATTTCCACCTGTTGGGGCTCCCCTAGGAATACAGCTCTATCACTGTGTCATTAGGAACAGTGGATTCTCTACCTCTATGTATGCTGATCTCCTCGAACATTCAAATGCATTAATGTGGCGTGCTAAGGAAAGGCCACCTGCTTTTTTAATTTTGTTATTGTTGTTGTTCAGTCGCCAAGGAGTATCTGACTGTTTGAGACCCAGTCGACTGCAGCACACCAGGCTTTCCTGTCCTTCACCATCTCCCAGAGTTTGCCCAAGTTCATGTCCATGAATTTTGTACCATGTGCAAACTGTTATTTATTTCCAAAAAACCAAGTTACATTTTGAGCGAGACTTTCTTCTTAGAATTCACCTTTACTGCAAAGAAAAACCAAAAAATGCTTTGTGATTTGAGCCTGTTGTCTCTGTTGCCTCTGTCTCCCACCAGCCTCTCCAATGAAATCATTAGAAATTTATTCTTCCACTGATAGAAATTATGCCTTCCCTTTTAAAAAACAGAAGTCATTCCCATGAGTGTGAGTTTTAAATGACATCCATTTCTCAAACTGCTCCTTTTTATAATATGTCTCATTCATTCATTCAACAAAGGAAATGCTAAGGGTTCTATAGAAGGCAAATTTTGTCTGTGCTAGAGCAGTAAGGGTGGCTTCCTGGGAGGTGGGAATTGACCTGGCTTATCAAGGCTGGGAGAAGGAGAACTTAGGTGAAGACAAAGGCAGGGCAGGTAGAAAGTGGGAGTGGGGATTGACAGGTGCAGGGAATTAATAATAACCTTCTATTCAATCAACAAGCATTTATGTGGCTCCACATGGTTCAGAACCTTTGCTAGACTCTGGGCTAGAGAGGCAAGCAGACACAGGTGATTCCGATAGAGCATGAGCTCATGGGAGCCAGGGGAGAAACATGGGTCATCAAAGGGGCGGGGTCTGCCTGGAGGGAGACCAGGAGCAGCTGCCTTGAGAGAGTGATGTTGAATCGGAGATGGGAAGAATGTGTGGGTGAAGCAGAGGGAATGTTGTTTATGAAATTCCCAAGTCAAAGAAGAGACTGGTAAGGAAATGAAGAAGTCCAACAAGGTGAATTCCTGGAACTGGGGGAGGGAAGAGGGGAGGAGTAAGGAAGGAAGGACCTGATCCTGAGGGTAGTGGGAGACACAGAGTGGCTTTTAGCAGGGAAGTAGCACAACAGGTCTGGCCAGGCTTTAGAAAGGCCCCTAGGCTGGCTTGGCAGGCACATTGAAGTGGAGAGTCTGGGAAGCAACAGGAAGTGTTTTGAAAGGGGTTGCAGCACTCCTGCCAAGCTCTGGCCCCTGGCGAGTGTATGGGTGAGAGAAGAGAGTTTGTGCTGGGACACAAGTAGGCAGGGATGGGGCCTAGGACAGAGCTCACGCTGGGGAGGCAGAGAGATGAAAGGATTTGCAAAGATGGCCTCCCAGACAGGTCAGGGTGGCTGGGGTTGGCGCTCAGGGGAAACACACTGAGGGGGGCCAAGGCAAGGGAGCCACGTCTCTTCCCCCAAGAAGGGGTGCTGCACCACAGGCTTTCCCAGGGGCGAGACAAGTGCTCCCGGTGGCCAGCGTTCAAGAGAGGCACGACCTAGTGTCTGCTGGCTCACATGGCGAGAAAGTTCATCACTTTCTCAATTCTCCCTCATCCTTCCAGGAGAAAGCCTCAGTTGGGAGCTAGCCTGTCTTTAACACTTCTGACGCTTCTGCCCTCCCTGTTTTACAAAGAGAGAGCAGACCTCGGGCTCAGAGCCTTCAGCCGGCCACAGAGTCTAGCTGGGGTTTGCTAACATTTCCTTGCATTTGTATTTATGGCTGCCTTCCATTTACGGTAAGTGAAACCAGATTTCCAATTAGAACAGTGATAGCAAGCTTTGTTTTTAAACAGAGGCATTTAAGCCAAAGGGGAAAAGCAGGCAGCTCTGAGAAATGTATTAATCAGGGTATACAGGTGATATAGGAATTTGGCAAAAGTCAGAGGAAGGACTTGAGTGACAGAGGTTGGGAAACACTGTGATGATAAAAAGAGTGCTGGGTTTAGAACCATGAAATCAGGTGTCAGCAAATGACCTGCTCTGCTCCTGAAAAAGGGGATGAGAGCCTCTGTCCTCCCCCTCCAGGTGTCGTGTGGATTGCTTAACATCACATCTTGGAGAGGAAAAATGTTCCAGGACTCCAGGACTCCGCGGTGCCAGCCAATGGGGGCTGGCTCTCAGGACAGTCCTCTTATCAGGCTCAGAAAAGGTGGCGACCTCCGCCCTGTTCCTCCCACTGGGTCTCCTCTGGAAGGTAGGAGTTAGAGGTGTGAGTTGCGATTAAATGCTATTTTATTTCAGGGACCTCTTCGGCTCTTCAAAGAAACTAATCTGGAAAAAAAAAAAAAAATCCCCCAAATAAAACACTTAAGATCAGTTGTCTGAAGACTATCAGGTAGACTTTGCTATCCTGAAGGGATGTCTGAAACTTGAGCCACAGGGAGGTCTTGAAGGCAAAGCTGCGTCTGGTGTGGTCTCTGGGCCGTCCTCGGGCACTGAGGGCAGGGTGACCCGAGTGTGGGTCAACGAGGAGAAATGGCTCCTCTGGGACCCAGAAATTGCTGGTGTTGCAAGACAGGAAAGTCTGTGCCCCCTCGCTTGGGGCTTCCTCTTAGAGACTTTCAGTCTTGGTGGTGGGCGTGCCCCCACCCATTCCCTGGTGGTGACTGTGAACTTGACTGGGCACTGACGTTGCCAGGCCAAACCACAGGAGATTTCCTTCACAGCACAGACACGGTCCCTGTAACTTAGTCCATCTCTCTGTGCCCTTGCTTACTGCCAGTTTTCACTGGGTGAGGGCAGAGCCATCGTGTTCTTCCCCACCTTGGATAGGGTCTAGCACTCCATTAGTAAGTGTTAGGGGAACGAAGGACTGGAAATGGGATCCTACTTTCTGCTTCCTCACACAGATTAATGAGAGTATGACAGACAGAAGTCGGGAGCTGGGAGGGAATTAGAAATAGGCTTTTTCTCATCCCTGCGACCTCATGAGGGCTTCCCTGGTGGCTCGACAGTAAAGAATCTGTCTGCAATGTGGGAGACTGGGTTTGATTCCTGGGTTGGGAGGAAGGCATGGCAACCCACTCCAGTATTCTTGCCTGGAGAGTCCTCATGAACAGATGAGCCTGCAGTCCATGGGGTCACAAATGACTGAGCAACTAAGCACGCATGTGACCTCATAAAAGGGATTAAAGAAATAATCCTTTTAAGACAAAGATTTAAAGAGTTAAAAATTGCTCTGAGTTAAAAAATTAAAAAGCAGTATTTAAAGAATATTGGTATGTTTTCCTCAGCTCTCTAAATCACAAATGTTCCTGTTGGGGTAGGATCTGGGGAGAAGAGTGTTCACATGGTTACATGTGATGGTAAAGCTAGAGGTGGGTAGTTTGCCCAAGTTCACCGCGAGGAGGTAGCTTGATTGAATGAAGAGGGCTGACTGGGGCCTAATGTTCAGGCTGATCTATTTGCCACTTTGCTCCCAACCTAGGTTCAAATCTTTGTTCCACCACTTGGTAGCAATGGGACCTTAAGACAAGTTACTTTGCTTCCTTGAACTTTCTTTTCTCATCTATAAAATGGGGATAATCATAGTACCTCTGTCACAGGGGTGATAAGGATTAAATGAATTAATGCATGGAAAGTCATCACAACATTATCTACCACATAGTAGATGCTCAATAAGCATCAGCTTTATTTCCGATTTCAAGAATCTAAAAGCATTGCTAATTATTCTGAGGGGAAAAAAATGTGATTTGCAGTCACTGGAAAATAAAATATACACATGGTGATGAGGTCAGTTTCAAGAGACTTGTGATGTTATCAGTGAGTTGAGTTTTTCTCTTCCTACACAGTCTTGGTAATTTTCTTAAAGTTGTGTGGTCTCTTTTAAACCATAAGCTCCCACACATTAGAGGCTTTCTTGAAATTCAGTGTGAGTGACTTCTGCTTCTCCTCAATGGGCAAACTGAAGAGATCCCCTAGAATTTAACAGCTATATGTCCATTTATTTTTTTAATTAAATAAAAATAAGCCACAGGTTTATAATTATTGCCTGACCACAAAGATTATACTTTGAAATGTAATATACTGATTATGATCCTTTGCAGCAAAAATCAACTTATACATAATACATTTTTAGGTCCCCAAATCAGTAAAATGATTTTTGACCTAAAAAGTTGCATATGTAAGTTTTCTCCTATGTTTTCATCCACCTCACCCCATCTCTTCCAAATGTGGCAGACTCTTTTCCCCATGGTGTCAATGTTAGAGGAAATTTTAATTTCTACCCCAGAATCCTTCCTACTTCCTCTGGGATTTGCTCCCCATGACTATAGGCACATAGGCCCATCTCCTTTCTAAAATTCAGCTTCCAGCTAGAGAAACTGAAGTCCCAGGACACAGGGAAGTGGGGAATCTGTTCTGATGCTTTCCCAGGAATGAGCTATAACCATCTCCCTGTTCAAGGCGCTTCTCAATTATTCTCCCAAAACTAAAAAAGTGAGTATCTCCTCTGGGAGAGACGTGCCACACATACCTCACTCTCACTCCCTTCTGCCTGTTAAAAAGACCAAGCCCTGCTTTGGAGCTGAATCCTAGACTTTGTTTTGTTTTAAAATATTTATTTATTTGGCTGCACTGGGTCTTAGCTGCAGCATGTGGGATCTCTGATCATCTTTGTGGCAGGCAGGATCTAGTTCCCCAACCAGGGATGGAACCCAGACCCCCTGCATTGAGAATGCAGAGTCTTAGCCACTAGACCACCAGGGAAGTCCTTGAATCATCGACTTTGAATTTCCTGTGTTATCCTTCAGCATGAGTCCCCATTTTACAGATGAGGAAAGGCAGAATGGCCTATAGAGTTACATTCTATAGGCCATTCCTTCAGAAGGATTTTGCTTTGTTTTGTTTTGAGAATCTACTCTGTGCCAGGCTCTGCATTAGACACTGACAGTGCGATGATGTCATCTGTGTTTTCTGGAATGATAGTGGTTTTATCTGTATAATGGGAATAATAATCATGGAATAATAACTTGGCCCTTTTCAAGGGGTTGTATGGGGATCAGAAGAGCTAATGGATGTGAAAGTGCCTTATAAAATATTAATGTACTCTATAAAGAAGAATGATCAGGTATACCATGAAAGAAGATATTTAAAAAAAAGGCTTGGTGTCCTGCACCATTTATTAAATGATAATACAACAACAATCACCATTTATTAAGCACCAACTATACGCCAGCTATTTCACACATACCCTCACTAGTTCTCACAACAGAGTGCTTTATAATTTCTTGCAGGGGGCAGGTGTCTTGCCCTGGGTCTCAGGGCAAGTGTGTGCCAGGATTGAGGTCAGCTCACCAGACAGTTTCCCTTTTGTCAGGGATGACTGAAGGTAGAGTGAAGAGGAAGAAGGGGTAGATGCATTTCCCTCTAGGTTTCAAGACAAAGATGGGGCCCAGGGGCTCCAGGGAACTTCTCAGAAAGGAGAAAGGAACTAGAGCCAGAGAAAATGACTTAAGGGTTTTGTAAGTTTCTAACCCCCTATAACTTCCCCTTATTTGTTCTTCCATTACTCAGGCCTTTGCTTATATGGAGGAGCCCTGAAACCCATCCTTCAGTCTACGCATCTTTATTAAGCACTGACTCTGGTGCCAGGCTGGCCCAAGGAGATGGGCCTGAGACCTCTTTTCAGAGGCAGGAGGAAGGGACGTGTTGAGGAGTCTCGTATCACACCCACTGTGGTTGAGCAAGAGAACCCCAAAGGACCAAGGGCTTGCAGTGTGGGGAGCGTGACTATAAAAAGGAACGGAAAGCTCACAGTCTCTAGGGCCTTCAGGGAAGAGAAAAAGGGGAACGCGGGGGCATGAGTCCAACCTGATCCTCAGCTGGGGTGGACCAAGAGAGGACTGCCGGTCACAGAGCTGAGCTAAGGGCTTGGACTGGGCTGTGTCTTCCCTGGCCCTCCAGGCCCTGAAGTTACTCTTCCTCCTCCCTCTTCCCTCCCCCTGCTCCAAGGGGCCCACCCGCATTCTCAGGGAATCACAGGCTAAAAATAAACAGTTGCCACCAGACTCTGGGCCTAGGGGAATCGGTTCAACAGAAGTCCTGTGGGTAGTGGTTGGGGCTGGGCCAGAGGATGGAAGGATGACAGCTCAAGGTCCTAGAACCCTCCAACCAGTGATACAAATAATCCCCCACCCCCAACCTGGCTATTTGAAGTCCAGACCTTCTAGCCTTCAGCTCCGTGACCTTCTACAGCTGAGAATATTTGGATCCCAAACAATGTCACTATGCCTGCTGGAGAGATAGAGCATGTGGCAAAAAATAGCTTCACCCCCTTGCAATATTCCTACCCATAACTGGACACGGCGAGTCTTTATCAGTCCAAAGGCATGCTCCTGCTGGAGCAAAGGTGCTTTTCTGGGAAGGCAGAACCCGTGACTCCTCGGCCCAGAGAGGACTTCTTGGGGCTCTCATTACCAGTGGCATTGTTGGAATCCTTTGGATGAGAGGTCAGCCTTCAGGGCAGGAGGAGAAGGGGGTGGGTTGATGTCAACTGGCGGCACACATTTGTCATCTAAGGAACATTTCTGGGTCTTCCCTGTCCTCTACTCTCCAGCCAAATGCAAGTCCACTCCCAAAACTTGCTTGATGGATTCACAGAATTTCATTCCAAAGGGATCATTACTTGGACTTTGGTCTATAGGAATCCAGAGGCTGGGAGCCCCTCCCTGGCTCTGTATGGACTCTGTATTTGACTATATAGAGTTGAACAGAGTTACACTATATAGACTGCACCTCCAAGGTCAGGCACCACGGTGCCTCTAATGAAAAGTGAAAGTGTTTGTGCTCAGTCATGTCCGATTCTTTGTGACCCCATCGCCTGTAGCCCCCCAGGCTCCTCTGTCAATGGAATTCTCCAGGCGAGAATACTTGGATTGCTGGCTATTCCCTTCTCCAGGGGAGCTTCTCCAGCCAGGGGTCAAACCTGGGTCTCTTGCATTGCAGGGGGATTCTTTACCATCTGAGCCACCAGAGAAGCCAGGGCCCCTAATAATATAATGATAACACTAGCCACTATGAACCTAGGTACCAAGCACTGTGATCATGACTTTATGTGACTTTGTGTGGGTTATCTCATTAAGTCCTCCCATGTTACAGCTTCATACACATTTTACAGGTGGGGGAAAATGAGCTTACTCTTACAGAGAGTAAGCTGTTGCTTGTTTGTCCATGTGTAGTGTGATGGAGCCTAGATCCGATTCCAAATCCCATGCCCTAAGCCCTACAGGGAATGTTCTGTTTCAGATGCAGGACTTTAAGGGAAGGAAAGGGCAAGGAAGGCCACAAAGCCAGTGGCAAATGTCCCCAAAACATTTCCCTGAAGAGCAATCATTGTGCCTTGTCCACTGCTGTGACCCCAGCACCTGCTGGTCCCCAAGGTGCATGGGAGCCACCCTGACCTCTTGGGTTTTTGCATCGGCAATTTCCTTCCCTCTGCATGGGAGCTACCCTGACCTCTTGGGTTTTTGCATCGGCAATTTCCTTCCCTCTGCTGTGAACCTGGCCAACTCCTGCTTCTCCTGCAGGTCTCAGCTTAACTGCCCTTCTTCAGGGAAGCCTGCCCTGGCTGGGATTGCATTTTCCAGGCTTTAGCACGATTCTTATTGAATACGTGTTAGAATCATTTTGTGGTTAGCTGCCATCTCTCTGACTAGAATGGAGGCTCTGGGAGGGTGGTTATTGTGTGGATCTGGTTCCTGAGGTATCCCTATGCCTCAGCACAGTACAGATATCATGCACTCAGCAAGTATCTTTGAAGGAAGGGAGGAAGGAACAGATAGTGAGTGATTTATTGCACACTGACTGGATGATCCAAACAGTGATTGCAAATGGAGCTGGGTGAGAGGGAAGAGGTAGTCAGGGCACAGAGGGAGAGCTCAAGGTGAGGGGAGCAGGCTGCTGTGAGAGACATGGAGTCTTGTAGGAGTCATAGCAGAGAGGGACAGGAAGGGACTGGATGACCTTTAATGAACTAGATCACGCTAGACTTCATCCAGCTGTGAAAAGGTTTGACTTGGTATGAGAATGGACTGGATGTTGACCTTTCAAGGTCATTCTCCCCAGGGCCCTCCATGTTTCCCTGAACAATCAATCAAATGAAATCCCACCATATGGGTTCTGAACCTTGTAAGGAAACAACCGTATAAAATCACTTTGAAATGGTTCTGGCAGAAGCTCCTCCCAGGGGTTAATTCTGGAGGGCAGGATTCCTGATGCCTTTCACTTTCTATGTCATAGATTTCTGTAATGATTTAATTCTTCCTGACTGTCTCCCTCTCTCCCTTCCTTTTTCTTTCCACCAAAAATGTGTTACCTTTGTATGCAGAGAAACAAAGTGAAGTTCTCGTTAGTGACTTGATTGTGTCCAACTCTTTGCCACCCCATGGGCTGCAGACCGGCAGACTCCTCTGTCCATGGGATTTTGCAGGCAAGAATACTAGAGTGGGTTGCCATTTCCTTCTCCAGGGGTCTACCCAACCCAGGGATCAAACCTGGGTCTTCTGCATTGCAGGCAGATTCTTTACAACCTGAGCCACCAGGGGGAAGCCCAAGTTATTAAGGATGTCTTAAAATATTTAGAGGGCAGAAGTGCCTCTTCCTGAAGAAGTTTCTGGCTACAGAAAATGAGAAGAAAGGAGGGAGGAGAGATGGGAAGTGAGTGAGTGACTGAGTTAGAATAACAGTATCATTAAGTATTTTTTATTTTTCTTATTAAAAAAATTAACATGTGATGAAATTGACTTGTTGGAGTATATTTGTATGAATTTTGACATGCATGTAGGTTTGTGTAGCCATCAGCATAAGCAGGATGCAGGTAAGTTCCTTCAGCCCCAGCCACTTGAGTTGTCCCTCTATAGTCACATTCCTCCCCACACCTGCCCCTGACACCACTGATCTGCTCTCCATTGCTGTGGCTTTGTCTTTTCAAGAATGTCCTATGAAAGGGATCACGTAGTACGTAACCGTGTGAGACTGGCTCCTTTCCTGTTCATTCAGCTGTTGCATGTATCGGGAGTTTGTACTTTTTTTTTTTTTTTAGCTTTCTAGTAGTATGGACTTACCACAGTATATTTATCTGTTCATCCCTTAAAGGACGTTTGGGTTACTCCTAGTTTTTGAGGATTATAAATAGAGCTGCTATTTGTGTATAGGTCTGTATGTGAACAAAATTTTTCATTTCTCTAGGGTAATTACCTAGGAATGAGCATATGTAAAGTAAAGGCTTAACTTTATAAGAAACTGCCAAACTGTTTCCCAGAGTGGCTGTACCACTTTGGACTCCCACCACCAATACATGAGGATTGTAGCTTCTCGGTATCTTGTCAGCACATGGTACTGTCAGATTCTTTTTTGTTGTTGTTGTTAATTTTGGTATGGTCAGATTCTTAAAAAAAACAACAACTATTTATTTTTTCATTTGGCTGCACCTGGGTCTTAGTTGCAGCTTGCAGGCTCTTTCGTTGTGGTATGTGGGATCTAGTTCCCTGAGTAGGGATCGAACCCAGGCCCCCTGCATTGGGAGCACAGCGTCTTAGTTACTGGACTACAAGGGAAATCCTGTCAGATTCTTCTTAAGCCATTCTAATAGATGTGTAGTGGTATCTCGTCATGGTTTTATTTTGCATTTTCAGAAAGGCTAGCGCTGTTAAATGTCTTTTCATGTGTCTTTGCATAATGCATCCTCTTTGGTGGAGTGTCTGGTCAAGTCTTTGGTCCATTTCTTACTTGGATTGTTTTCTTACTAAGTTTTGAGAGTTCTTTGTATATTCTGGATATAAGCCTTCTGTCCAACAGGTGATTTGCAAATATTTTCTCCCAGGTTGCAACTTCTTTGTTCATTCTCTTAACAATATATTTTATAGGGCAAATATTTCTAATTTTGATAAAAACTTTTATCACTTTCTTCTTTCATAGAGCACACTTTTGACTTTTCATCTGGGAACTATATCTAACATAATTTTTAAAAAGTTTATCATATTTTAATCATTTTCTTTGTGCCAGCCTGGGCAGCCCACATTGCTTAACTTGCTTAATTTTCACTGTGATGGGAGAATGGCATTGAAACATGTATGCTATCATGTAAGAAATGATTCGCCAGTCTAGGTTCGATACAGGATACAGGATGCTTGGGGCTGGTGCACTGGGATGACCCAGAGAGATGATATGGGGAGAGAGGTGGGAGGGGGGGTTCAGGACTGGGAACTCATGTACACCCGTGGCGGATTCATGTCAATGTGTGGCAAAACCAATACAGTATTGTAATAAAATAAAAATAAATAAATAAAAGAAAAAAATTTTTCACTGTGATCCAGCTTAAAGCTGGTACTATTTTTATATGACCTTGTATTACAGGTGAGGAAACTGAGGCACAGAGAGCTTAAGCATTTTGCCCAAGGCTCCCCTGGCTTTCAGTGGCAGAGCTGGGGTTCAAGTGAATGCCACCAGGTCTTCAGAGCCCACCCTCATCACCACTCAGATTAGGCTGAAACTCTGCCCATGGAATCTCTCGTTCTAAAGTCATTGAGCAGGGAAACCAGCAACATTTGTTTCTTCTTGTCACTCAGTTCTTAGCTTGAATGTCACCTCACAAGGGAGATCTTCTCTGGCCATCCACCTATAATAAGCCCTGGTTCTCCCTCCCCTCTCCTTTTTAGCTCTCCTCCTTCCATCCTCTCTTAACTGAGAATGAGTCTCTCCAAGGCATGTTCCATTGTCTGAAATATGATAGTTTTCTTTTATTATTTGTCGTCTTCTACATAATTTGTTACTTTTACAGAGGGCCAGCTGGGTGAGAGCAAGGACCTTATCTTTTCATCACTTTATCTCCAGCTTCTAACCTAGGGCCTGGCACAGACTGAGTGGTCACCGAATCCTTGTCAGTGGATGCTATTGGATGAATGGTGGATGGGCAGATAGACGGATGGATGGATGAATGGATGGATAAACTGCCACTGCTATGGAAATTTGACTTCTCAAGCAGGAAAGAAGTGCAGCCTTGGAACTAATCAGGCTCTGGCTAGAAGAAATCACAAAATGTATCCATGTATATAGACATTAGGTACAGCATTAGTGTTCTAAAAAATAGACTGTATGCATGTACATGCTGGAATATGCCTAAAATATCTCTGAAAAGATACGTAAGAAAATGGTGTAGAACTGGGTGGCTGGGTACTAGGGAGAGAAAAAGACTCATTTTTTACTATATATTCTTTTGTTCATTTTGAATTTTCTACTGCGTGCATGTACTGTATGTTCAGAACATAGATTTCTTTTTAGAATAATAATGATATCAGGTTTCTTTTTCCTGAGAGGCTGGGCAGCAGAGTAAGCCAAAAGGTTAATCAGAGGAAGTTGTTCAGAAGACAATTAACACCTTCTCTCCAATCCAGCAGCTTATTTGTAGGAATTGAAGCAAAGTAAATGTTAAATCTGGAAAGATTTTATAAGAATAGACAGGCAGGCAGTATTTCTTCAGTCATTATTAATGAGCAGGGCTTATTAATTAATTTTTAATAAAATTTATGCTCATTGCAACAATTTAAACTTAGAGATATGTCTTAAGCCAAAAACCCTCCAGTCTGACTCCTCCGACAAACTGTAATTAGAAATTTTATTGTCCTACTTTTTTCTGCACTTATTTTTTTTTTAATTGGAGTATAGGTGATTTGTAATACTGTGTTAATTTCTGCTGTCCATCAAAGCGAATCAGCTACATGTATGCATATATCCTCTCTTCCTTGGATTTCCTTCCCATTTAAGTCACCACAGAGCACTGAGTAACTGCTTTAAGAAGTGTATGGGGTGATTTGGTTATGTTTATTTTCATTTTCTGTCAAGCAGAAGACTAAAGCCATAGATATTATTCCTTGACATTCTTTTTTACTTTATTCATTTTAGAGATAATTTTAAGTTGGCACATATGGATCTATCTCACTTAATAGCTATGTAATATATAACTGTATTGATGCAATTGAGGTTTTTCTAGGTTCTTATTATTACAGAAATGTTGAAATGACTATTCTTGTATCTATTTATATCACCATCTATTATTGCTTTAATTTCTGAAAGTTGTTGCATATTACTTGTCTCATAATATTTTAGAAAATGTTTCCTAAAAGTTCCAATATTTTTACAGCTGAATGATGGGTATTGCAGTGTTAGTTTTCTTATGCCTTCATTAGCATGAATGTTACCAATATTTTTCATTTTTGCTAATATTAGGAGACAAGCAGGAACTCATTATTTAATTTTCATTTCTCTGCTTACACATTGTTTGTTGACCACTGTCATTTCCTCTTCTGTTCATATTCTTTGCCTATTTTTCCATTGGATCATTTGTATTTTTCCAGTTTATTTGCAGGAATATGTTCATAACAGGCAGAGTAAAACTTGTTGTATGAAGTTTAGATATTTTCTCCCACAAGCTCATTTCTCTTTTGACCTTGTTTGTGATGTCTTTTGTTATATAGAACTTTGAATTTTTTCTGTAATCAGATCTTTCTATTTTTTCCTTCATAGCTATTAATAATCACGGATGTTTGTGTAACCCAGTGGTTTCCATGCTATGGTCCTAACCTTTGGGTTTCATGGGGATGAATGGATATCAAAGGGGTGGGAGTGAGTGGGGCTGGCTATTTGGAGCTCACCTCTGCCCTTCTCCTCTGTTTTTATTCTTTCACATGCTACCACCCACACTGTCATGAAGGAGGCCTTAGGGCCTGGAGCCAGAATGATTAGACAAAGTATTTAACCTCCCTGGGCCTTAGTTTCTCAGTTTCCTCATCTATGAGATGGGGATTTAAAATAGTTCCTGCCTCTGGGATTGTGGTGAGACTTCAAAGAGCTGGTGCATAGAAAGCCGCTGTTTAATTAGCATCACGTGGCTGACACTGTGTTTGGTGATGTACTCACATACATTCTCAAGCTACAGGATTACGCCTGTTTTCCAGAGGAGAAAATGGAGGCCCAGGGAACCTAGGTAACTTGCCTAACAGTACAACAGTAGTAAGTAATGGAGCCACGATTGGTACCCTGGTCCCTGTGTGACTACCAGACCTCAGTTCTACAGAGCAGGTAAGAGTGTTGCTATTATTTATTTATTTTAAAAATTTATTTATTAATTTTTATTTTGGGCTGTGCCGGGGCTTTGTTGCTGCATGGGCTTTTCTCCCGTTATGGAGAGCGGGGGCTATTCTCTAGTTGCAGTGCACGGGCTTCTCATTGCGGTGGCTTCACTTACGGAGCATGGGCTTTAGGGTGCACGAGCTTCAGTAGTTGCAGCACATGGGCTCAGTAGCTGTGGCTCCCAGGCTCTAGAGCACAGGCTCAATACTGAGGCTCATGAGCTTAGTTGTTCCGAGGCATGTAGGGTCTTCCCAGATCAGGGATCAAACCAATGTTTCCTGCATTGGCAGGTGGATTCTTTACCACTGAGCCACCGAGGAAGCTCCTATTTATTTATTTTTAATTTTAACATACTTATTTATTTGGCTGTGCTGAGTCTTAATTGCTGCACGTGGGATCTTCAGTGTTCATTGCAGCATGTGGGATCTTTAGTTGCAGCATGTGAACTCTTAGTTACGGCATGTGGGATCTAGTTCCCTGATCAGAGCCTGAACCCTGGCCCCCTGCATTGGAAGCACTGAGTCTTAGCCACTGGACCATCAGGGAAGTCCCAATAAGTATTGCTACTTATTGACCCCTTACTATGTTTCTACCTGGTGCCACGTGTTGAGGATCTAACATTGAACATGAAAGTCCCAGTCCCTTGTTGCCTAGTCTGCTGGGTGGGGCAGTCATTAACAATGAGACAATTTCACATTCAGTTCTGGGTAATTATGAGCTGGGCAATGAGAAACAATAACAGTGATTGCTCACTTACGTTAGCGAATCAGAAGAGGCCTTTCTGAAGATATTCTATCTGACCAGCAACATAAAGAATGAGTAAGAACTGACCAGTTGGAAACTGCAGCACATCAAGCAAGTTGGCCCTTTGGCAGAGGAAGAAGCTTGGCAAGGTGAAAGAATGGACTAGAACATCTGTCTGGTGGAAAAACACTTGTATAAGAGCAGGGTTTGAAGCAGGGAGGCAGAAGTGAGCAGGCAGCAGAGCCTGCAAAGCCCAAGTGAGTTGACATAAAAAGTCAGGACATTATTCTAAAGCCATTGGGAAGCCATGGAGGGTTTAAGTGAAGGAATGCTGCCATCTGCTTATGCTGTAAAGATAGCACTTTCTGAACATACATACAATCTATGATGAGGCAATTCTACTCCTATGTAGATACCCAACACAAATACATACTTACATATATCAAAGACAAAAATATTGACAGCATCACTTTGTGAAAGTCTCAAACTATAAATCACTCAAATGTCTCTTAGTGCCTGACTGAACAAATAATGATAATTTAGGCAATGGAATACTATACAGCAACAAACACGAGCAAACTGTAACTATATAGAGAGCAGTGAGGCTGGATCTCTCAAACACAGTGGTATAAAATACACATTGTATTGATTCTTGTATATAAAGTTCAAGGTGAGGTGAAGGTGAGGTGAAGTCGCTCAGTCGTGTCCGACTCTTTGCGACCCCGTGGACTGTAACCTACTAGGCTTCTCCGCCCATGGGATTCTCCAGGCAAGAATACTGGAGTGGATTGCCATTTCCTTCTCCAGGGGATCTTCCTGACCCAGGGATCGAACCTGGGTCTCCCGCATCAGAGGCAGACGCTTTAACCTCTGAGCCACCAGGGAAGCCCT
>SJYT01049590.1:113416-133229 GCA_006410635.1 Cephalophus harveyi
ATGGTGATTGCAGCCATGAAATTAAAAGACGCTTACTCCTTGGAAGAAAAGTTATGACCAACCTAGATAGCATATTTGAAAGCAGAGACATTACTTTGCCAACAAAGGTCTGTCTAGTCAAAGCTATGGTTTTTCCAATGGTCATGTATGGATGTGAGAGTTGGATCATAAAGAAAGCTGAGCACGGAAGAATTGATGCTTTTGAACTGTGGTGTTGGAGAAGACTCTTGAGAGTCCCTCAGACTGCAAAGAGATCCAACCAGTCAATCCTGAAGGAAATCAGTCCTGAATATTCATCAGTAGGACTGATGTTGAAGCTGAAGCTCCAATACTTTTGCCACCTGATGCAAAGAGCTGACTCGTTTGAAAAGACCCTGACACTGGGAAAGATTGAAGGCAGGAGGAGAAGGAGATGACAGGGGATGAGATGGTTGGATGGCATCACCGACTCAAAGGATATGAGTTTGAGTAAACTCCAGGAGTTGGTGATGGATAGGGAGGCCTGGCGTGCTGCAGTCCATGGGGTTGCAAAGAGTCGGATATGACTAAGCAACTGAACTGAACTAAACTGAAGGGGGGTGCATCTGCGGACTTCTAGGGTACAGGTGATGTTCTGTTTCTTGAGCTGGGTGTTGGTTGCACAGGTATGTACAGTTTAGGCAAATTCATCAAACTTAACGGTTATAATTTATGCATTACTCTCTATTTATTCCACTATCGCCAGTATGTGAGTATGCCCTGTCCCCTGACATTGGATGCCAGACATCCTCACAGCCATGTTCTTCCCTGGCCTTCTGGAATAAACCCTCAAGACCTAACCAGTGACCCTGAAGCTGGACATTCTTTCGTCCACACCTCAGGTGTCCACTGTGCCCTCAGGGACTTGTCCTTGTCTTTACAAAATCCTCTGAAACTGCTCTAACCCCTGACTGACTCCACACCTACTTTTTTCAGCAGAGTACTTGGATATGGTTTATGGGCAAATTGGAGCCAAAACTTGGATACCCCTTCTCCCCCTCCTCCATACCCCCGCAATGAGTAATGAAGGCTGGACTAGAAAGTGGGCATTGCAGTCTGAGGGAGACAAGGTAGAGCTGTTCCAGAATCCAGGCAAGTAGTGGTTGGTCTAGAGGGATGGTGGAGGGATGGTGAGCTCAGAATGGATTAGGGACATGTTGGGGAAGAGCCCACAGGAGGGGTGATGATAGGGAGGGACTGGCAGCTTGTGAGAGTGTGTGGGGCATCGTGGCTGCCCCCCACCCCAGCTTCCAGCATGAACACGTGGGTGAGAAGAAGTACCAGAACGAAGATGAGAAGGCAGGGGAGGAGCAGATTTAAAGAGGATAGTAGTTTTGGACATGTGAAATGTGAGATGTCCCCAAAGGCTGCATCATGGGAGCAGATGGATAAACGAGGCAAGGTGGGGGTGGGGCGGGGGGGGGATGTTGTTTCTTTATGTGGAAAGTAGGGATGTACTCAGGCGTGTGCTGTTCCGTGAACATGCTATATTTATCCACTCAGAGAGGAGGCTCTGGGCTGGGAGCCTGGGTGGCACACAAGGGCATCAGCCAAAGCAAGAGGGCTGGTTGAGGCCCTGGATTTGGCTCACACTGCAGCAGCACTGAGTTCAGGGGTCGGAAGCCCCTCTGTAAAGGGCAGAGAAGGTTTCCACCAGCGTGGGCCACTGGGACAGGCCCCCGGGGCAGAAACACACACTGTTACTTCTTCATTCAACCTGTCCCTGCTTCCGCCTGAGGGAAATGACTCACATCTTGCCCTGCTGTCCCCTCCAAAGCTCCTATTGCACTCAGGGAAGAGTTCTCAGCACAGGCCATTTAGCCTGGCCTCGGGTCCTGTCTGCTTGAGCACCTGGCTCTTGAGCCCAGAACTCAGCACAGGGACTGTTGACAGATGTGTTCCATGACCTCCCAGACTGAGGACTGTGTCCTGCCCCCTGACATTGGATGCCAGACATGCTCACAGCCATGTTCTTCCCTGGCCTTCTGGAATAAACCCTTGGGACCCAACCAGTGACCTTGAAGCTGGACATTCTTTCGTCCACACCTCAGGTGTCCACTGTGCCCTCAGGGACTTGTCCTTGTCTTTACAAAATCCTCTGAAACTGCTCCAGCCCCTGACTGACTCCACACCTACTTTTTCAGCAGAGTACTTGGATATAGTTTATGGGCAAATTGGAGCCAAAACTTGGATACCCCTTCTCCCCCTCCTCCACACCCCCACAATGAGCAATGAAGGTCAAACTCACTGGGACCAACTCAGTCCAAGATAATATAATTCCATGAAGGCGTCCAATGATGGTGTGGACAGTGTCACTGGAAGAAGCAATAGTCAGAAAATGTCAAGAGGCTCAAAAGCTGTGCCACAAAGCCTTAACAAACATGAAAACCTTTTGCTATAGCAATTTCACATTGAGGAATTCATTTTGATAAAATAATGCATGGAAGCAAGATGAATTTATGAGGATGTTTACTATAGCATTACTTATCACAGTAAAAAATGGAAAGTGACAGAAATTCATCTCAAAATGGGAAAGGCACAGAGAGGATTTGTTGGCCCATGGAATCCAAAGGAGAGCTGAACATTCAAGATTTGGGAAGGACCACAGTGTAGCCAGGTCTTAAGAACTGGGATCCAGTTTCAGTTCCAGGACTCACTCTTCATCTGCCATGTTTGCTTCTCCCTGTGTACAAGACTGACTTTCTCACTACAGACCAGATGCAGGGAGCAAGGTTTGGAACACAAGAGTCTACCTGAAGCTGTTTCTAACCTTCAATCCAGGAATCCCAAGCAAAGAATATATTGGCTACCTTAGGTCAAGGGCTCAAATCACAGCCAATCAGGCAGCTAGGCACTGTGGCCCAGCTGGATCAAGACCTGCCTCTGGACCAATCCACTAAGACTGGGGAGGGGTCTCTTTGACATAATGAAAGTTCCTGAATTAAATGAAAAACATCATTTCCCAGGAAAGGGAACTGGACCAGCAGTCTCAGTGATCCTCTACCTACTGGTGATGGAAATGGATAACAAAACAGTAAGCACAGTGAGGCCCCATTTCTGTAAAAACATAGGAGTAAAAATGTCTGAAAAGATATTCTAAAATATTAAAAGTGATTTTCTTGCAGTTTTGCTGTGTTTTCTACAGTGGACACCAATCATTTGTGATATTTAATTTTTTGAAAAGAAAGTTATAATTTTTTCTGTGAGTGCAGAACATTGACTTGGGATGTTGTCATTCATGGCTCTCTCCTTCAGCCAGCTCACGGGGATTTGAAAAACAAAGAATTCTGTGAACTGCAGACCTCATTCACATCTCCAGTCATCCATCCGTCCAACAAATAAATATTTACAGGAAGCCCAATGGGTGCCAGCCAGCAATATGTGCTGGAGATGCCATGATGACTAAGGACCAGACCCCACCCTCAAGGAGCTCACAGTCTGGCAGAAGAAACAGATGAATGCCTGACCAGCTATAAGAAGCTTAAAACAGAAGTGTCCATGGCAAGCTAGGAAAACATAGACCAAAGAACAACACATTCTGTGTAGAAGGATCTTGAAGGTGGTATGGAGGCACTGGGCTTTGTACTGGGCTAGGAAGTTGGAACATGCAGCAAAGGGCTCATGAGGTGAAGGAAATAGCACAAGCAAAGTGCAGAGTCCACCAGTAGGACCTGCAGAAGGCAGGGAATTGGGTGTAGCACGAAGTCTCAGGGAGCAGCCAGTGAATTCCACTCGCTAAGCATTTAGGGAGCATCTATGACAGGTCAGGCTTCTGGCTAAGGGTTTGCTGATGAGATAGAAAAGCTGTTTGGGATTAGATTCCAGAGGACTTTGAATGTTGGTGTTCTATCTCTCTTCCAATAGCACAAATTTAAAACGTGGATGTGAATTTATCCCTTCTCCCCTAGGTAAGACAAAGATCTTCCCCACTCATGGGGCCTCTCAGCTGTCTTCAGCTCAGGCATCCTCACGTTAGAGAAGGAACTGAGTGGGGGTGGGGAGGGAGTATTCAAATTTCCTGCATCCTGAGTTCTGTAATTCCACACATGTGCCAAGGAGACCGGGAAACCAGTTATTGGGGAAAATTTCCCCTGGATTGTTAGCAAAGCTGGGCTGTGCTCAGGAGGTCCTAGCTGGGCTGTGCTCAGGAGGTCCTAGCTGGGCTTCTCAATGAAGACCTAGAACCACCAGCACTACCCTCGCAGCTCCCAAGCTCTGGAGGGGCTCTGGGGAAGGGGGAATCACTCTCTGTGATGTGTCTTTCATGTACTAAGCCGAATGACCTTGGCCTGAATCGCTGAGGGTTATGTAAGATTAGGTAGCCACTTAGTCAAAAATAGCTTTCATGCTGACTCCAGCCTGCAGAACATCATCCAAGCAAAGGGGGCACAGATTGGCCAGGGCTGGGCACACATGGGGAAATTCCCGCCCTGGTCCTCACCACTGAAAAATCATTTCAGAGTGCGAGATGGAACTTCAGAACTGCTGACAGGTGATGTCCCATGCTTGTTTGTTTGGCAGCAGAAATATGGCTGTTGTGCTGAAGCATAGAAACCAAGGGACCATAAAGACAGAAATCCAGTACAAACATTCACATAAAAGTAAGAGGGTGCAGAGTGCACAGACAACGCTGGGTTAGGAAATCTTCAGATCTGCTATTACCATTGACACTCAAGAGCCAGGCACTTTCTTTTATTCATTTGACAAATACCCCCTGAGCTTGCCACCCTGTGCCAGAGGCTGTGGCAGCCCTGGAGGCACAAAAGTCAGTGATAGTCACTGTTCCTATTCTCAGGGAATTTCAGCTTGGAGTAATCTGTCTTCTACCCCATCCTAATAATAAGTAACCTTTTCTAACACCTTCCCTGTGCCAGGCACTGTGCAAGATGTTGACACTCACAGTGAACAAGCCAGACACAGTCCCATGCCACATGCAGCTTACAATCTAGAAGAAGTAACAAATGAAAACAAAAACCAGACAAATTGTCTTTACAATAAAAATGCTAATAAAGATGTGCTGAGGGCCCTTCTAGGTCTAGAGGAAGACCTTTCTGTTGAATGGTACTGTTTCTGATGTGTTCAAGGCTTCTGCCTTGTGAAGGAGTATGTGAAGGTCCCCATTCTGCTCCTCTGGAAGTGACACTGGGGAAAAATCATCTGGATCTTGTGTAAGGAACAGGCTCCTCAGCTACTGCTGTTCAGAGTTCTGAGATTTTTGGCGGACAATTTGCAACATTCATTAGTGCTTTAAAAAGATAGCCAATATTAAGGAATTATTGAAACATATATCCATAATGTGCCATAAGTGATAAGATAGTCCTCTATACCACTAACATGAAAAGAGGTCCAAATGTTAAAAATTTTTTGATTCAATAAGTGTGTTAGAGAAATTATGAAGTTTGTGTATTGTTGATGGAAACATAAAATGGTACAGCCACTACAGCAAACAGTTTGACAGTTCCTTAAACAGTTAAAAAGAGAACTATTATTATATGATCTAGCAATCTCACTTTTGGATATATACCCCAAAGAATTAAAAACAAGGTCTCCAAGAAATATTTGTACACCCATGTTCATAGCAGCATTATTCACAACAGATAACACGTGAATGCAGCCCAAGTGTCTGTTGACAGATAAATGGATAAGCAAAAGGGATATTATTCAGCCTTAAAAAGGAAAGAAATTCTGACATATGCAACAACCTGGAGGACATTCCACTAAATGAAATTAGTGAAAGTGTTAGTTGCCCAGTTGTGTCTGACACTTTGGGACCCCATGGACTCTCTACCAGTCTCCTCTGTCCATGGAATTCTCCAGGCAAGAATACTGGAGTGGGTAGCCATTCCATTCTCCAGTGGATCTTACCTTCCCAGGGATTGAACCCAAGTCTTCTGCATTGCAGGCAGATTCTTTACCATCTGAGCCACTAGGGAAGCTCAAATGAAATAAGCCAGTAACCAAATACTGTGTGATTCTGCTTTTATGAGTCACTTAGAGTAATCACACGCTAGTAGAGTAATGCTCAAAATTCTCCAAGCCAGGCTTCAGCAGTACATGAACCGTGAACTTCCAGATGTTCAAGCTGGTTTTAGAAAAGGCAGAGGAACCAGAGATCAAATTGCTAACATCTGCTGGATCATGGAAAAAGCAAGAGAGTTCCAGAAAAACATCTATTTCTGCTTTATTGACTATGCCAAAATCTTAGACTGTGTGGATCACAATAAATTGTGGAAAATTCTGAAAGAGATGGGAATACCAGACCACCTAACCTGCCTCTTGAGAAATCTGTATGCAGGTCAGGAAGCAACAGTTAGAACTGGATAGAAGGAAATGGCAACCCACTCCAGTGTTCTTGCCTGGAGAATCCCAGGGACGGGGGAGCCTGGTGGGCTGCTGTCTATGTGGTCGCACAGAGTCGGACACGACTGAAGTGACTTAGTAGCAGCAACAAGGCTGTATATTGTCACCCTGCTTATTTAACTTATATGCAGAATACATCATGAGAAACGCTGGGCTGGAAGAAGCACAAGCTGGAATCAAGATTGCCGGGAGAAATATCAATAACTTCAGATATGCAGATGACACCACCCTTATGGCAGAAAGTGAAGAGGAACTCAAAAGCCTCTTGATGAAAGTGAAAGAGGAGAGTGAAAAAGTGGGCTTAAAGCTCAACATTCAGAAAACTAACATCATGGCATCCGGTCCCATCACTTCATCAGAAATAGATGGGGAAACAGTGGAAACAGTGCCAGAATTTATTTTGGGGGGCTCCAAAATCACTGCAGATGGTGATTGCAGCCATGAAATTAACAGATGCTTACTCCTTGGAAGAAAAGTGATGACCAACCTAGATAGCATATTCAAAAGTAGAGACATTACTTTGCCAACAAAGGTCCATCTAGTCAAGGCTATGGTTTTTCCAGTGGTCAAGTATGGATGTGAGAGTTGGACTGTGAAGAAAGATGAGCACTGAAGAATTGATACTTTTGAACTGTGGTGTTGGAGAAGACTCTTGAGAGTCCCTTGGACTGCAAGGAGATCCAACCAGTCCATCCTAAAGGAGATCAGTCTTGGGTGTTCATTGGAAGGACTGATGCTAAAGCTGAAACTCCAGTGCTTTGGCTAACTCATGTGAAGAGTTGACTCATTGGAAAAGACTCTGATGCTGGAAGGGATTGGGGGCAGGAGGAGAAGGGGACGACCGAGGATGAGATGGCTGGATGATATCACTGACTCGATGGACATGAGTTTGAGTGAACTCTGGGAGTTGGTGATGGACAGGGAGGCCTGGTGTGCTGCAATTCATGGGGTCGCAAAGAGTTGGACACGACTGAGCGACTGAACTGAGCTGAACTAGAGTAATCAAAATTATACAGTTATAAAGCAGGATAGTGGCTGCCAGGGGCTGTGGGGGAGGGGAGAATGAGGCGTTATGATTTAATGAATATATAGTTTCAGTTTTATAAGATGAAAAGAGTTCTGGAATTGGATGGTGATGATGGTATAACAACATTATGAATGTATTTAATACCACTGAACTGTACAGTTAAATGTATGAGGTGATAAGTTTTACATGTATTTTACCATAATAAAAATAATTGTAAAAAAATTGTGTGCAATAGTACCAAAAAAGAATAAAATATGTAGGAAAAAGTTTAACCACAAAGATGCAAGACTTGTGTAATAAAACTACAAAATATTGCTGAAAGAAATTAAAGGAAGTCTAAATAAATGGACATCTATGTTTGTGGGTTGAAGACATAATGTTGTTAAGATGATAGTACTCCCTAAAGCAATCTACAGATACAATGAAATCCCTAAAAAAAACTTCAAATCCCACAAATTCTGTTTTTAGAAGTGAAAAAGCTGATTCTGAAGTTCATATGAAATTTCAAGGAATTCCAAGAAGCTGAAATGACCTTGAAAAACAAGTATGAAGACTCACACTTCTTGATTTCAAAATTTACCACAAAGCTGCAGTAATCAAAACAATGTTATTGGCATAAATATTGCCTACATTTAGATAAATGGAATTGAATTGAGAGTCCAGAAATAAATCTATACATCTTCAGTTGGTTTTCAACAAGGGTACTAAGACCGTTCAATGAGGGAAAGAACAATCTCTTCAGCAAATGATGCTGGGACAGATGTCTACATGCAAAGGATGAAGTTGGACCACTACCTCACAGCATATACAAAAGTTAATTCAAATTGGAAAAAAGATCTAAATGTAAGAGTTAAAACTATGAAACTCCTAAAAAAAGAAATCACGGGGCTAAGTCTTCATGACCTTGAGTACAAGCAACAAAAGAAAAAATAAATTGGAGTTCAACAAAACTAAACATTTTTCACTGGGATGTAATTGACATATAATATTAATTTCAGGTATATAGCATAATGATTTTATATTTGTGTATAATGTGAAGTAATCACCACAGTAAGTTTACTTAACATCCATTACCATACATAGTACAAATATTTTTCTCTTGTCCTGAGAACTTCTAGATTCTACACTCTTAGCAACTTTCAAATATACAATATAGCATTATTTTTAAATTTTTTATTGAACTATATGATAGTTAATTTACAATGTTGTGTTAGTTTCAGGTACAACAAAGATTCAGTTATATACATTATATATATATTCAAATACACACATATATGTTATATATTAGATTCTTTTCCATTATAGGTTATTACAAGATATTGAGTATAGATCCCTGTACTATACAGTAGGTCCTTGTTGGTTATACAATACAGTGTTATTAATTGTAGCTGGGGCTTCCCTGGTGGCTTATTGGTAGAGAATCCACCTGCCAGTGCAGGAGATGCAGGTTCGATCCCTGGGTCAGGAAGATCCCCTGGAGAAGGAAATGGCATCCCACTCTGTATTCTTGCCTGGAGTGGATATCCCATGGACAGAGGAGCCTGGCAGGGTACAGTCTATGGGGTCGGAAAAGAGTTGGACACGACTTACTAACTAAACAACAGCAATAACAATTGCTCTCTGTACTTTTTGAATGTGGTAGCTGGACTTTCAAAGATATATATTTTTTTTCCTGCATACCTGCTTTATTTCATAAAAACAAAGTTTCTGAAACATAGAATAAGAAAAATATTTAGGTTAAAAAACATTCGTTAGTTTCTGCCCTATTTTATATTTACTAAATTAGCAGACATTACTTAACATAAATTAGATATTTAAAAAATATATTCAAACAACACAGAAATCTTTAAAGTATACACAGACGACTCCTAGCTTACTTTCAAAGGGAAAATACACTTACAATAAAATATTTTTCAGTAAAACAAAGGCATCAGAGAAACATCCCTTTTCCTTTTTTTAACATCCCTTTTCCTTTTTTTTCCTCTGAATTTTCTATAATGATATCTATTATTCCATGTTGGAAAAGGTCTGTAATTAACTGAGTTTTTCAACATAAAGCTGCCAGTTAGAAGTTGCTGATGAAGCAGTGCTGACCTGACCTTGACCTCCGAGCAGCCCTTGGACCCTTCCCTCTGGCCCTACTCTCTGCAGCCTCCTTGGCTCAGACCCTGGGCCTGGCCTTTCCCGCTGCCCTCAGATGGCCTTTCCTGCCTGGCAAACTGTTCACCAGTCTCCATCTTAGGTCTCCTTAACCCTTGGGACTCGCTGGTGGAACTAGGGCACAGCAGAGAGCAAGGTGCTTCCAGATTCCTCTCTAGGAGGAACGTGGAGGTTCTTTGGAAGGTATGTTTGTCCAATAAGCACAAGGTTCTTACTTTAACAGTATGCTAATAGCATGCCATGGGCTTCCCTGGTGGCTCAGTGGTAAAGAATCTGCCTGCAGCGCAGGAGAGGTGGGTTAGATCCCTGGGTCAGAAAGACCTCTGGAGAAGGAAATGGCAACCCACTCCAGTGTTCTTGCCTGGGAAATCCCATGTCCATGAGGTCACAAAGGCTCAAACATGACTTAGTGACTAAAGAACAAATAGTATGCTATAGTCAAGTAAAAACAATGTTTTCCAAAGAATTTTTTATTCATGCTTTGTTAGGTTGAGCAAACATTAATTGTCCATTTTTAAACTGTCCATTTTAAAGAAGGGAATATGCAGGTGTTGGGGGAAACTGATGGAGATGAAGGAGTGAGCCAGCTCCGGGACCACCTTCCCTGTCCTCCTGTATGGTGACAGTGGGGAGAACTCGATGTTTGGCTGCCAGTCCCTACCCTGCAGAGGGGAAAGGAAAACAAAGATGCCTCCAGCCTCCCTGTCTCCAGACTTGTTGGAAAACCTCCCTGGTCTGCGCCATGGTCTGCGACTGACAATTGAGAAATTTTGTTCTGAGATTTGTTTTCTGAGTCTTTCCCCGTCGTGGCTTTTCTGCTCTGTTGTTCTGTGCACACCTCTGAGGTGATGCTAGGTCAGATCAAAGTGAACTGGTCAGAAACTTCCAAGGTCCTCTGGCAGTTGATGCAGCAACTGTAGTCCTTACTACTCCTGGATAAACCCCCATTGCCTAAAATCACTCAGTTTGGGAACTATCCTCTTTGCATTATCACTTCTAAATTTCTATTTAAAAACAAACGAGAAATTCATTTTCTCCCCTGCACTATAAAAATAAACAACTGTGTCAAATAGAAAAAAGTAGACACCCCCCGACCCCTGCTAAAGCCACAAAACATCCACACACCCAATTCACTGTGACATTTTGGAGTATTTCTTTGAAGTCTTTAGGAATAACTGTCTGAGTCATTATTATTGTTTTATATAGTTGTAATCATTCCATACATCAATTTTGACCCTGTTTAGTAAAACTCTTTTCAAAAGTGTTTTTTTCATGTTACTGTATATCTTGGCTCTGCTGTGGTATTAGCTATGTTATCTTGGGTACGTTACTTACCCTCTCTGTGCCCCAGTTTCCTTATCTACAAAATGGGCTAAATATCAGTATTTCCTTTATAGGGTTCCTGCTAGGATTCAGCAAGGTAATGCTAGTTAAATGCTTTGCCAACAGCTCAATGCAATAAATGTTAACAATTCATCTATGGCTAGCATAGACATGGTTGATCTGGTTTTTTGGCTCTCATGAACAGTCCTACAACGAACACCTCTGTGTCTGAAGGCTTGTCTGTGCTGAAGATTAATTCCTTGAGAAAGACTCCTGAAATGGATAGCTGAAACAAAGAATCTAGAGCTTTTAAAAAGTTTTTGATATTGATTGTTATAGCCAGGAGAGGAAGAATCTTGGTTTGATTTACTATTGATTACCAGCTTTATTGATACAGGATTGACATATAACATTGTATAAATTTAACATGTACAATGTGATGATTTGATACATGTAATTATTGTGAAATGTCACCACAATACCATAATTAACATATCCTTCACTTAACATAATTACTATTTTGTTGTTATGGAGATCCTGGTTTTAAGCGTAAATCTTTCCTTTGCTGGTCGAGACCTTGAGCACCCCTTCCAACCTGAGCACTCACAACTTCAGTGGTTGTGAGTTTAGAAGCCTTCTCTCTCTGAACAAGCCTACCTGGGAGTATGGTAAGACATCCTGGCATCATATCTGTTAGAATAACCCTAAGGCTGTCTGTAAAACTGAGACAAGGATCTCATCCAAGGTGTGGCGAGGAGTAATTAATGGCTAATGGTTGGAGCTGACTTTTGTCCTCTTGGTCATAACAGACCTTTGAATTGCTTGGCCCACTTTCGAGTTTCTCAGGAAAAGTGATAACAACACTAGGCCAAAGTTCGTGCCGTTTGGCCAGGCTGCCTCCCTCCAACACCCATGAGGCTGTGTCGGGGTAGAGGGGTTGATCGCAGCCCTGTGTGTTGGGCCAGGTTCATTGGGGTTGATGTCACTGGGATAAGGGACATTGCTCCATTGATCCTCCCACACCTCACACCATAGGAAATATCCCCATGCTTTGCTTATCTACCGCCCCAATCCCTGACACAACTGAAGGCTAGAGGTTTTTAACACAATGTAAACAGAGGACTTGGAAAGACATGAGGCTGAGCTCTGATCTGAGGGACTGATCAAAACCATGCTTGTCCTTCTCCATACCCCCACTTCCCAGAAAGACTAGATCAAAATTGCCTGCATTTGAGTCTGGAGATCTGCATTTTACCAAGCCCTCCAGAGGAGTTTGATCATTAAGCCAGTGTATAAAGGAAACACAGAGATTATATATCCAGATTATATCTGCTCAAATGCTTGCAAAGTCTTCCCACACTTCACCCTAAAGCCAAGCTCTTGAGTAAGGCATGCTGGACTTCCATTCTCCTGCCCCGCCAGCCCCGTCTCCCTCCTCCCACCTCACCACCCACTGCAGCCCTTCTGGAAAGTTCCTGGCACCCAAATTTGCTATGGACCTTTTAAAAAAGTTTTTAAATTTTATATTGGAATATAGCCGATTAACAATGTTGTGATAGTTTCAGGTGGACAGCAAAGGTGCTCAGCCATACGTATACATGTATCCATTCTCTGCTATGGGCCTGTGGACCAGGTGCCCTTGCTCTTGCTATTCTGTTAGCTTGGTAAAATCCTTCCAAACATTTAAGGCCCAGTTCTAGCTCCAAGTCTCCATCTCTAGGACACTCCCTTACCCAGTCCCAGCTAGAAACAACTCCCTTTCCTTGGAGACCCCACAGACCCTCCCCATCACACCCTCACCTGGCTCTGGTCACTTTGCATACTCTGTAGTGTTTGTTGGCTTCATCTCCCCAGATAGTCTAGAAGCTCTGAAAAGGCAGTCCCACCTCTGGTTCATCTCTGTGTCCCCAGAACCCAGGGCAGGGCTTCCTGTGTCTTAAGGCTTGTTTTGGGGCAGTGGGGAGGAGCTGGAGCTGGGCCCCTACCATCTGCACAGCCTCCAGGATAGTGGGGGCCTCCTCCCCGCCCCCCCAACCATCACTCTGAGGCAATAGCTGCAAATTGGTGACAGTCATTCTCCATTTGAACTTACGCCTGATCAGTTCTGGGCTTTTGCAACCAAGGCTGTGTCCCAGGGGTAGAGAGACCCAGAGGGATTCAGGGAAACAGATGGTCCAGGTCTGAGCAGCAGCCCTAGGCTGGGCCATGATCACCCCAGTGTGTTTTCCTCTCTCAGAAAGAGTCTCAGAAGCCCTAGTACAGGCATTTCAAGAGCATCAGGGAGGGAAAGTCCCCAAGGCCAAGCACATAAGTTTAACAAAAATTGATCCTGTTTGCTTAACTCAAATGGGTGTTTATTTGAGTTTGGTTTATAACAAAGGTATTTATTAGGTCTACCTGGCTTATTGAAAGACTTCTGTTTCCTTACTGACCTTCTGTGCCTCCTATAACTTTGTCTCTTCTATAGATTAGAAAGCAAATGCTTCTTTAAATATTTATTTTATTGTCCTTTAGAGATTTAGCCTTGGAGTCCTGAGTATCCTGTTTGACTGTCTAGATGAACTTAATTCTTGATTGTAAGAATAAACTTTTCACTTCTCTGAGCCCTTGGTTAATCCAGCATGTGAAATATTGTTTACTGGCTGGAATGCAAAATCTCAGTGGAGAAGGTCTTCCATGCTTGATCTTCTGAGTGGCGTGTGATTTTGAGCAAGGTTCTAAATAAATCAATCCTGAATCTCCTATTCAACCAAGTCACAGTTCCCTTCCTTCTCTCTCCTTCCCACCTTCTGTTCTTCCATCCCTACTTTCTCCTGTTTCCTCTTTCTTCATCCTCCTGCCATTTTTCTTTCTCCCCTTCTTTCTCCTCCCATACTTGCATTATTATTTTCTATCTGATCATGTATCTATATTTCTTTCTTTCCTTCGTTTCATCTATCCATCCAGTTATCCTTTCTTTCTTCTTTCATTCAACCATTCATCCTACTGTCTGTCCATCCATCCATCCATCCATCCATCCATCCTTTCTTCCTTCCTCCCATCTATCCACTAATCTGCTCATTTTTAGCATCATTAACACCAGACAGGGCTCTAGTGACTTGAACTGTCTGAGCTTAAAGCAAGTATAGTAGGAAAAATTTTACAGTGAGGAATTGGAGTGAAGAACCCTGATTTCTAATCCTCATTTTCTTTCCAGGAACCAAGTGTAAGCAGTGGTGTTCACAAACTTTTTAGAGTGAACCAGGCATAGTGCCTGACACTGGGGGTGAAAAAGCCTTGGTCACCATTCTCAGGGACAGAGAATAACAACACAGCCTAAAAGAACCACAGTCTGGTGCCCTGTAAGGCTGAAGAGGGGAGACTTCTCAACTGGAGGCAATTAAAAAGTGTTTCCTGGAGAAGTAGATGCCTGGTTGGGCCTTGGAGAGTGAGCATTTGTTGTAAGGATCAATTGAGATGGTGGCATGTGAGATTGTAAAATGTAAAATTGTCACATAGAGTGATTTTTTTTAATGTATTATTTTATGTATTTATTTTTACTTTTTATTTTTTGGCCATGTGGCAGGTGTGACTTAGTTCCCCAATCAAGACTTGATCCCATGCCCCCTGTGGTGGACATGCAGGGTCTTAACCATTGAACTGCCAGGGAAATTAAAATAATGTATAAAATCATTAAGATATTATGATGCTAAACAGCATGTAGACTAATGAAAACTGGCCTGCCTATAAAAGGTATCTGCCAGAAGCACTAGCAGATTCCTATGCAGTTTTTAAGATTCAAAGACAAGTTTGCTGGGATTGGAATTGGACACACGTAGCAGCAAGGCCAGGTGGGGAGTACTTCAGAGTGTAGGCTTTGGTATCAGACCTGCTTGGGTCCAAGACTTGGCTGTCACTTGCTGTCCATCGCCCTTCTGTGAAATGGGGCTGATAGCTTAAGGAAGATTAAATGAGATGTATATATTGAGGTTGGGGTTTCCCAGGTGGTGCTAGTGGTAAAGAACCCAACTGTCAGTGCAGGAGTATTAAGAGATATGGGTTTGATCCCTGGGTCGGGAAGATCCCCTGGAGGAGGGCATGGCAACCCATTCCAGTATTCTTGCCTGGAGAATTCCATGGACAGAGGGGCCTAGTGGGCAATAGTCCATAGAGTAGCCAAGAGTCAGACATGACTGAAACGACTGAAACATATGTGATGGGGTCATGCTTATGGCAGGTGCTCTGTAAACATCAGCTACCTCTCCCAGCTGTTCAAGGGGAGAGGACTCACTGTGATCTGACTCACACTGTTGTGAATTCATGTTTGTTTGTTTAATCTGCCACCAAATAACCAAACATGTAACCCTGGGGAAATGACTTGTTTTCTCTTGGCCCTCACCTTCATTTTCAGTAAAGCCTCTGTAGATTCTTATGACTAAAGCAAGATAAAGATCTTTAAAAATTGAAAAATGGGAGTCTATGCCTCAGCAATGTTCACTTTGGCACTGTTTACTACCAGGAGGTGGAGAACGGGAAATAACACTGAAGTCCAAAAAGAGTTAACTTTTGAAATACGTTATGAGACTCTTTTCTTTAGCAGTGTAAATGTTGAAAACTAATAGGTCCCATGAGAAACAAGATTTTTTTCCTATTGTTGAATGAAAATTCCCTCAGCACCCAAAACATTGTCCATCATATAAAGGTGTTTGGTATGAATGAATAAGTAATACTGTCAAATTAATTTCCCAGGGCCATCCTTGAGGAATGCCCCTTTACTATTGTTTTGCTACATGTCATATACAAGTAGACCAGAAGGGCTGCTGCTGCTGCTGCTGCTAAGTCGCTTCAGTCGTGTCCGACTCTGTGCGACCCCATAGACGGCAGCCCACCAGGTTCCCCCGTCTCTGGGATTCTCCAGGCAAGAATACTGGAGTGGGTTGCCACTTCCTTCTCCAATGTATGAAAGTGAAAAGTGAAAGTGAAGTTGCTCAGTCGTGCCCGACTTCGCAACCCCATGGACTGCAGCCTACCAGGCTCCTCCATCCATGGGATTTTCCAGGCAAGAGTACTGGAGTGGGGTGCCATTGCCAGACCAGAAGGGCTAGTGGTGGTTTTTGAGAGACTGTGTTGGGGGAATAGCAGTCAGACTACCGAGAGAATGGAGCTACCAAGTGGGGTGTTGAGAGTGCTTGCTGGATGGTGAGCAATGCAACTCTCTTCTTCATGGCCCACAAAGTCTTCAGTGAAATATGCAGTGCCTGCTGGTTCTTTTGGGATTGGATGCATTTTTGAAGGGTGAAATGAAATACCGAGACTGGCCTCAATTGGAGAATACCCGTGGGTATCCAGTCACATCTGAGTATCCTAACATGGAGGAAAGTGTAATGACGTGGAAAGATGTTTGCAATGTATTGTTGAAGAAAATAATTGGGTGCAGGAGGGAATGTGCAATTGCAGTCCCATTTTGATTAAAATAGAAAAACATCTGTTTGTGTCAGAATGGTGAGATTAAGGAATTTATTTTTCCTTTCTGATTATTCATGCTTTACATTTTCTTTAAGGAACATGTACTGCATGTGAAATTGAAAATAATGGGAACTGTTGGATGAATTGAAGCTGTCCTTACTGTGTCTGACTGGTTGGTAGAGAAATTGAGCTAGAAGGGAAGTGACATTGTCAAGGTCAAGCCAAGACTGAGTGACTGAGTAGCCCATTGATTCATGGCCAGTTCAGTGACCTTTCCATTTGACTGGAAGGAAGCACCTCCAGGGTAGTGTTTTGAGTGCCTTGGACACACAGCATCTGAAAGCTCTGAAAGGCTGGATCTTTCCCTCTCCCACTTATTCCCTTTTGCTGTCCAGGGGACAATTACCATCCAGGAGAGTGTCAGTGGCTGTAAGTGCATTCCTTCTTCTCCCATTTCAAAGGACACTCACCAGGTTTTCTTTTGCACTTCAGGTCAGTAACATGACCCTCAAGCTCCTCTGGGCAGAGAATCATGTCAGCAGGATGGGCTGTGAAGCCTCCTGCAGATTGAGCCAGTTATAATCTGTGACTCATATCCGCAGATAACAATTTTCTGTAAAGGTGTCTGCTGAGTGAGAGGCACACACACAGAGACAGAGCTGGAGGGACAGCTAGGAAACATACCTAGGAGCGTAAACCTACAGCTCTGGAACTGAAACAGTCCTTCGTGATCACCCGTCTCATCTCTGGACGAGCTGGAAACTGGAAACTGTTTACACAGGGCAACAGCACAGCCAGTGCCTGAACTCAGGCAGTTTTTGCTTCCAAAACGTCTCGCCAGTCCATCTTTTCCTGCTCTTTCTCCCAACACCAGCCCATAGGTGCTGCCACACATCTCCCTAGCTGATCTTCCTTCAATTCGGGGCTCTGTCACAGGGGGCCCTGGAACCATGTTGAGGAACTGAGACTTTAATTTGGGGGAAGGAGACAGCATGAAAGAATTATTAGAGTCAGATCTGGATTTCAGGTGGTGGATTTCTGAATGCTGTGTATAAGGTGAAACCAAGGAAGTTCAAGCAGACTCAGGGAGACCCGGGAGGGGGCTGCTGTAACCGTCCAGAGTCAGAGGCAATAGCAACCTGGACCAAGGCTGTGGTGATGGAGAGGGAGGAAACTGGGTAGTCTCCCTGCCTCCTCAGGCCCTCACTGATCTCCTCACGAGGCACTTAGGAATAGTGTCAAAGGAGTATCACCCAATTTAATACCTAGTGATGGGATTATGCCACGTCCCCAGGGGCTCAGTGGTAGAAATTCCGCCTGTAAGGTAGGAGATGCAAGTTGCATCCCTGGGACAGGAGGATCCCTGGAGAAGGAAATGGCAACCCACTGCAGTGTTCTTGCCTGGGAAATCCCATGGATGAGGCGCCTGGTGGGCTACAGTCCCTGGGGCCGCAAAATATCAGACATGACTGAACAACTGAGCACTCTCAATGGGATTATATTTGTTAGGATTTTTTAGGTGTGTGAGTATATAGAAACCCAACTCAAAATAACTTAAGCTCAACACTGTTGAACATTGCCAGGCTTGTGTTAGGTGTTCTGTAAATGATGAATGAATGAATGAATGGCTCTTAACTCCTAGACCATTGTTCTTTCTACTACACATTAAGCAATACTCACTTAAGCCTAAATTCCATAACCGTAACGATGCTAAAGGCCATCTAGTCTGGGCTTGCACCCAACTCAGGAATCCCTTCTACAACATGCCTGACACATATCCATTTGGCTGGTCTTTGGAATTCTCTGGGGACAGGACACTCACTACTCTAAAAAGCAACCCATGTTTAAAAATGAAAAACATGAAAATAGATATACAGTTTAAAAATCAGCTTTATTGAAATATACTTTACATACAATAAAGTACGCCAATTTAAGTATAACATTTAGTTTGAAAAACATATATAGTTATGTAACCACCACCACGAGGCCTCAAACTTTGTTCTGTAATCTATTGATTTTCCCAATCTCTGCACTCTACTTCCTTTTACTATAAATGTGCCTTTTCTAGAATTTCATTTAAGTGCAATGATGCAGTATTCAATCTTTTGAGCCTGGCATTATTTCACCTAACATAATGAATTTGAGATTCTTCTCTGTTGTTGCATAACCACCACCACGAGGCCTCAAACTTTGTTCTGTAATCTATTGATTTTCCCAATCTCTGCACTCTACTTCCTTTTACTATAAATGTGCCTTTTCTAGAATTTCATTTAAGTGCAATGATGCAGTATTCAATCTTTTGAGCCTGGCATTATTTCACCTAACATAATGAATCTGAGATTCTTCTCTGTTGTTGCGTATGTCAGGAGTTTGTTCTTTTTTATTGCTGAACAGTATTCATTGAATAACTATTACCACGATCTGTCTATTCATTCAATTTGTTTAGTCGGTCTGCCATCTGGAGTTTTTCTAGTTTTTGGCTATTGTTAATCTACTATGATGATTCACCTATGCATCTTTATGTAAACTTTTTTAAAAATTTCTTTTGTATAAATACGTAGAGTGAGATTTCTTGATCATTTGGAAGGTATATGTTTAACTTTTTAAAGAACTGGCAAACTATTTTCCAAAGTGGTGTCATTTTGTCTTTGAATTATTTTTCATTCCTGTCGATATTGTATGAGAGTTCCAGTTGCTCCACATTGTTACAAATGCTGAATATGGCAAGATTTTGAAATTTCAGTCATCACAGGGAAGGGGTAGCGGTATTGCATTGTGATGGTCATTTATGTTGCCCTAATGACTGGTACAGAGAAGGCAATGGCACCCCACTCCAGTACTCTTGCCTGGAACAGCCCATGGACGGAGGAGCCTGGAGGGCTGCAGTCCATGTGGTTGCTAAGGGTCGGACATGACTGAGCAACTTCACTTTCACTTTTCACTTTCCTGCATTGGAGAAGGAAATGGCAACCCACTCCAGTGTTCTTGCCTGGAGAATCCCAGGGAGAGGGGAGCCTGGTGGGCTGCCGTCTATGGGGTCGCACAGAGTCGGACACGACTGAAGCGACTTAGCAGCAGCAATGACTGGTAGTGATATAGAGCATCTTTCCATGTGCCTATTTGCTATTCATATAAAATAGATCAAATTTTAAAAATACTTTCTGCTTTTAAGAATCTCCAAGCTCTACAGCTTGTCAATTCAGCTTCAGTTCAGTTGCTCAGTCATGTCCAACTCTTTGTGACCCTCGTGAATTTCAGCACGCCAGGCCTCCGTGTCCATCACCAACTCCCAGAGTTCACTCAAACTCATGTCCATCGAGTCGGTGATGCCATCTAGCCATCTCATCCTCTGTTGTCCCCTTCTCCTCCTGCCCCCAATCCCTCCCAGCATCAGAGTCTTTTTCCAATGAGTCAACTCTTTGCATGAGGTGGCCAAAGTATTGGAGTTTCAGCTTCAGCATCAGTCCTTCCAATGAACAC